>PVJX010048366.1:0-11490 GCA_004027295.1 Dolichotis patagonum
TTCAATTATGCATTCTTCTCATTTCATTCCATTGCTTCACACAGGTTAACACCAGCTTGGCCTTGGTGTGGATCCCTCTCCTACTTCTTTTCCCCTATTTCTATGTTTTCTCTAGTGAACCCAAGCCATCACAGAGACAACTGCAAATGTTACCATCCCAAATCAACCATAGGCTGACGCTCCCTGCACTCTCACAGCAGGATGATATCTACGGGCTTGACAATTGGACTGGCTTTTCTGATTCAGACAGTCACTGGAATCTTAGCTAACATTGTCCTTCTGTTCCACTATCTGGCTCTCAGCTTCACTGCATATACGTTAAGGCCTACTGATCTAATAGCTGAACACTTGACTATAGCAAACACACTGATCATGCTGTCAAGGGGAATCCCACAGACAATGCAAGCCTTCGGGCTAAAGTGTTTCTCTCAGGTTAGTAGATGCATACTTGTTTTGTATGTCTACAGAGTGGTCAGGTGTGTGTCAGTTAGCACAACATGCCTGTTGAGTGTCTTCCAGACCATTAAGATCAGCCCTATGAGCTCCATTTGGAAGAATTTTAAAGCTAAACTTCCAAAGAACATTGGATTGTCTATTTTTTTCAGCTGGATTCTTTATATATTAGTAAACTGCATTTTCCCATTTTATGGCATCATGAAATACACCAGCAAAAATAACACAGAGTTAAAAGATTTTGGATACTGTTCTTGTATGTATAGAGACAAAATCATAGAAGCATTGTATACAGTATTTGTGCTAATTCACGAAATTTCATGTTCTGGGCTCATGATCTGGTCCAGTAGCTCCTCAATTTTCTTTTTGCACAGGCACAAGCAGCGGATACAATATGTTCATAAGACAAATGATTTCCATAAAACATCCCCAGAGACCAGGGCCACCCACAGCATCTTCATACTTGTGGGCACCTTTGTTTCCTTTTACACCCTCTCTTCATTTTTTTATGCTTGCATTGCAAACTTCAATATTCCTAGTTGGTGGCTCATGAACACCTCTGCCCTGATTGCCACCTGCTTCCCCACTGTCAGCCCTTTCATTCTAATGAGCTGCAACTCTACTGCATCCAGACTCCGGATCAAATTACCAGGTTTATTCAGAAGCATGTAAGTGCACAATTTTGCCCAAAGACTGGTGGTGTAAACACAAAGCATTCTGGAGAGAGAGAGAGAGAAGCTGTTGGAGGCTGTGGGTGCTACCAATTGTAGAGTTCTTGTCGAGGGTGCAGGAGAAGCTAGGTTTAGTTCTCAGGAAAAAATGGATGCAATTAATATGATTTAAAATTTAACAAGAGGAAATTTAAGGAGAAAACCTCAACCTATAACAAGGACACTGGCAGCTTTGTGGGTTTTCAGGCTGCATCAATATGGAACTCTCATCAATGAAGTAGAGGTGAGTGACATCTTCTATAGAGCAGCCTGTGGAATACTGCTCTAAAAATTCCATGAAGGAAATGAAGTAGATGTAACAACAAATACTGGGACATGGGTGTTATATGGAAGTGATGCCCTTTTAAAAACCCTTGATGGAAGACAAACTGCATGTACGCTAGGACAATATTACAAGAGGACCTCTCTGTAGGTTATCATGTAGCAACAAGCATTATGGGCAGTGGTCCCCTCACTTAGAATGCTGGAGCAACTTTTGTTCAAGGGCATTTGTGTACAATGAGTCTTGGAAGATAAAGACTAGCTCCACTTACTGGCCCAAAGTTCACATTTGTTTATTGTACAGAAAAACAAGTATGTCTGAGTCCATGGCATTTGCAGACAAAGCTAGTAGAAATTTTCTGAAAGTCTGGAGGTTTTGGTGTTGGGTTATTTACAGGTGACAGGTGACTTCATGAGCAACAACTAGATAGAGATGGAAATAGATATTATGACATTTAAATGTACCTATTCTCATAATCTGATGCTTAATTAAGGGTAACATACACTGTAACATAAGATAGATGAGGATACTTACTGGACACACATAGATGAAGCAAATTCACCAGAAACACAGTACAGGGGAGTGTAAATTGGGTGCAAGAGGAGGGACAAGGAGGTGAAGAACCTTACCTAGGGAGCAAGAAGGGTAAGTGTCCTGCACCAAATATATGACCTTAGTTTTAAAATAGTTTTAAGAATTCTTTTGTAGACACAGTGAACTGTGGTTTGATTTTAGGCCTGTGCTTTTATCAGCAAAGTTGGACTCTATGAAGAAGGCTGACTCATGGGAGGCTCTCTACGGTGGTGCATATGTAGAGGGATCTAGATACCCTCATGGATCTGTGTGTGCATCCAGGGAAACAACGAAATGTCTTAAGATTAAACTATAGTACTGCATTCATAAAATTGTTGTTTCTGATTACATTTGCATGAATATTTTGTTTCATATTTTCACTTTCTGCTTATGTGCTTCTTTTAAGCCAAAGTTTTAGAGGAATAATAAAGTTGACTTTTTTTTTACCTCTCTGGACTTAGCTGATGTCTTCTGATGGCATGGTTTTGCAATTTACATTTCAATTCTTAATAGAGAAATTGTCATTATTAATTCTTGATAGAGAAAGAGTCAGTATTCCCTTGATCTCTTCATAAAAGCAGAATTATATCATCTTTTTCTGCAAATCAGATTATGTGTATCTTGAATATTAAGGCAGCCAAACTAAACTGAAAACCCTTGAGTCAGGACCCTGTGGAATAATATGAGTGAAAGACTGTGGGAGGTGCTGAAATAATGACCAGAGAGCCGCAATCAGGGATGGGACTCCTGGTGTGGCCTTTTGCTAAGAGCTGAGTCATAAAGGGAAAATCATGGACTGTGAATGGCTGAGCAGCTTTCTGAGTGAGGCTGCTTGACTCAGTATTGTAGACCCCTAGCACCATGATGGCCATGTTGAATTGTAGGACCTGGCACCAAGCAGCAGCAATGGGGATAGGCTTTATCTAGAATGTATAGTGCCAGCTTGCCTTCCCAGTATACTCCCCCCTCAATACAATTCTAGGAAAAGGGTTTTTCACTGGGAAATTCATGATCACAGGGAAATGCTTTTAAAGATTTCCACATGTAAGAGCAATGTGAAGTTGGGGGCATAATATCTTATTTCATATATCAAAGATTCTGTTCGGTGTTGTTTATCAACATCAATTCAAAGAACTATGCATTTGGAAATTTCTTGGTTTTGAAAACTTTAGATTTTACAAAATGCTTTTTTCAAAAAGTAATAAATATGTTATAAAATCTAATGACACTAACAGATTCTCAAAAGTGCTTTTGCTATACATATGTAAATTCTTTTTTTAAAGAAGCACATTCAGGTTTCCAAAGCGACTTCTAAAACTTCTCAACAAGAAATATTTTTGTTAATATATGTGACTTTTTCTGTGTTTTATGAAGGATGCTATATGAAGACTGTCAAAAACTTATTACATCACTTTGATAGACTCTGAAAATTTTAATTTTAAACTGATGCATAAATTCAAACTATTTTAGATTTGTGAGTTAATTTTTCAAATAACCTCACTGGTAAATATATTTTTAAAAAATGTAATGCAGGAAAATGTTGAGACTAATCAAAATGCTTCATTTACTTTTATGTTAATTTTGAAAATTTTCAATAACACAATTGAATGAAAATACAGAAACAACATACTGTAATCTATGGGATACAATGAAAGCCATCTTCAAAGGAAAATGCATAGCAATAAATTGTCAATCTAAAAACAGAATCAGCACAAATAAACAACCTAACGCTTCATCTTAAGCTTCTGGAAAAACAAGAGAAAGTTAAGCCCAAAGCTCACAGAAGAGAGGAAAATTTTAAAGATTAGAGCAAAAATCAATGCAATTGAAACTAAAAATAAATATGAAGCATAAATGAATGAAAAAGCTGGGTTTTTGAGAGAATAAACAAATTTGACAAACCTCTAGCTAACTTTATGTAGAAAAAGAAATGAAAAATGCAAATTCACACAATAAGGACCGAAAAGAAGGAAATTACTACAGATCCCATGTAAATTCAAAAGATCATGAATGCTTACTTCAAAAATCTCTGCTCAGAAAGAGAGGAAAACAAAGAGGAAATGCACAGATTTCTAGAAATGTACGAACTACCAAAGCTCACCAAGAAGATATAGCAAGTTTAAATAACTCAGTATCAGCTACTGAAATTGAAAACAAAATAAAAACTTATCAACAAAGAAAAGTCCATGCCCTGATGGATTCACACCTGAATTCTACAAGAAATTTAGAGAAGATTTGATGTGAACACACCTTAAATGATTCCATGAAATTTAATAGAAAGCAATCTTCCCTAAATTGTTCCTGGAGGTAAGTACTAACCTGATACTATAACCAGAGTAAGACTCAAAAAAAGGAGTACTATAGCCTGATCTCACTAATCAACACTGATGCAAAGATTCTCAATAAAGTTATTGGCAAATAGAATGCAGTAAATCATCAAGATCATACATCATGACCAAGTGGGGTTCATTCCGGGAATGCAAGAATGGTTTAACATATGTAAATCAATAAATGTAACTCACCACATCAACAGAGCCAAAAACAAAACCACATGGTCATGTCAATAGATATAGATAAAGCATTTGATGAAACTCAGAATACTCGGTGTCTACCTCAACCTTAAAAAGGCCATCTATAACAAACCAACAGCCAACATTATACTAAATGGACAAAAACTGAAAGCACTCACTTTAAAATCAGGAACAAGACAAAGAGGTCCACTATCACCACTCCTTTTCAATACAGTTCTGGAAACACTAGCCAGAGCAATCACCTGAAAGAGAGAGAGAGAGAGAGAGAGAGAGAGAGAGAAGAGGAGAGGAGAGGAGGGAAGAGAAGAGAAGAGAAGAGAAGAGAAGAAAAGAAAAGAAAAGAGAGGGGAGAGAGAGAGAGAGAGAGAGAGAGAGAGAGAGAGAGAGAGAGAGAGAGAGGGAGAGAGAAAGGAATGAATATAGGGAAGAAAGAAGTTAAATTATCACTATTTGCAGATGACATGATACTCTATATAGAAGACCCAAAAAACTCCATTAAAAGACTACTAGAACTAATTAACAAATTCAGCAGTATAGCTGTATACAACATCAATGATCAAAAATAAATAGCCTTCCTGTACACAAACAAAAAACTCACCGAGAGAAAATATTCAAATATAGCCCTTCACAACAGCATCTAAAAAAATGAAATATTTAGGAATCAACCTGACTAAGAATATAGAAGACTTATATGCTTAAAATAATGCTACACTAAAAAAGATTGAAGAGGCTATTCGAAAATAGAAGGATATTCCTTGATATTGTCTAGGACCAACATTGTAAAAATGACCATAGTCTCAAAACTGTTATACAGATTTAATGCAAGTCCAATCAAAATACCATTAACATACCTCACCGATGTAGAGAAAACACTCCTAAAATTCATTTGGAAACAGAAGATACCTAGAATAGCAAAGGCAGTTCTGGGCAATGAAGGCAAGGCATGAAGCATCTCAATTACTGACTTGGAACTACCGTACAAAGTCACAGTGTTAAAATAAGCATGGTACTGGCAAAGAAATAGACCTGAGGATTAATGGAACATATTATAAGGTGCAAACACAACTATAACGACACTGAACCACCTGATAGTTGACAAAGGAGCTAAACATGTTCATGGGAAGAAAAATAGCCTCTTTAATAATTATGTTATTAAATGAAAGTCAATTGTAAAAATTGACTTTCCCCATGCTGAAGACTGAAACTAAATCCATGCTCATCACCATGCACAAAACTAAAGTCTAAATGTATCAAAGACCTAAATCTTAAAACAGAAACACTAATAATACTGGAAAACAAGGAAGTAATAAATCTTGGAGACACAGGGTTGTTTAGAGAATTTATGTACAAAACAGAAATTGCACAGGAAACACTTCAAAGTATCAAAAACTGGGATTGCATATTATTGAAAAGGTTCTGCACCTCAAAGAAATCACCAACAGAGTGAAAAGAAAACCCACAAAATTGGAACTAATTATAGAAACCCCTCAGACAAAGAACTTTTATCCAGAATATATAAAGAATAGAAAAACATCAAGCCCCCCAAATTCAAAGACCCTCTCCAAAATGGGCATAACCTGTGGATGATTAACATAACCTAAGATGATTAATGTACAATTACACTGGTAGGGAGGAATGTGTCCAAGTAGTGACCCAGCGGACATACTGTGCTCTATTGAAAGGTGAGCATGAGACGTTAGGTTAGAGGTAGTAATTATTGGGCCATCTATAGGATTATTTGAAACCTTGTAAGGAGTGAGACTTGTCAGGTAGGTTTGTAAATGGTGAAGTGTTCAAGATGGTGCAATATCTATTTGAATAACAGCAGGTAAGGGACAACCCCAAGGAGAAAAGTGTGGCCATGGTTCCTGGAAGCTAGTGTTTGTAAACAGAGACTCCTCTTGTACATGGGGATTGTAACATTCTTGTGAGTTCATACTGTGGCAGAATGGGTGTGGTCTTGGAAGTGGCAGCATTTATGGAAACACAAGAACAAGAGACCTTGGTCAGGGAGTGGTTGGAATAATTAAGTAAAGAGTGGGTAACCTGGACTATCCTGTAAAGATATTTGGACATAGGCAGAGAGAATCTTGGGCTGCATCTATGGGAGATAGGAGGATTACAGTGAATAATGTCACTGTGCACATAGAAAGTGATTGCATTCTTTAGGCAGAAAGCAACCAAGTTGTAATACTAATAGAATGGAAAATCAGGCACACAGAAAAAGGCATGGTGAAAAATGGGCATTGTTGAGCGCTTCTTTGTCTGCCATGGACGTCCTTATTGCCTCTAAAACAAGAAGAAGTTGAGAAAGAAGGAAAATAATGTGACTCCAACTGGTAAAGTAGATCTTTTATTCTGGTGTCAAAAGACTAGGGAGTAGAACCAGTTAGTGAAACCAGATCAATTCAGCATAAACCAATCAAGTAAAATAGAAGAAATAATAGGATATACAGAGGCAAGGCATTTGGCTCTTTTCTGGGAAGCATGAGTATATACATATTAGATTAAATACTCTTCCCTCAAAACAAAGCACAGGGATAAGGAGGCAGCTATTGTAGGTGATGAGAAAGTTCATAACATTGATGTTGCTGCTCTTGAGAAGGCCCCTTTTAGAAAGTGTGTGGCAGTATCCATGGGTCAGGTCCTCATATCAGAGGAAGAAGGAAGGAACAGATGTTGTACAGAATAAGAAATTCTGTGGTTTCTGTGCCTACGTAAGGAAACAGTTCTTAACCATCCCTTCACAAAATTATAGTTACTGGAGATTTCATTTTCGGGAAGAGTGAACGCAAAGGAAACACCCTCACTCAAGAGAAAATAGTTACTTTCTCTGACAAAGTTCTTGCATTTTTTCCATGTGCATTAAAAAGTGATCACAGTTTCATATTTGCATGAACATTGATTTGCTCAAAATTACTTGGATGCACATTGCTCTCCAAGAACATTAAAATCTGGAGACTGTACACAGTGATCAAGCCACAAAAAGCAATTTAAAAGTTAATGTTTTTTTATAAATATAGAATATGACATGAAAATTTAAGGTAAGTTTTCAAATAAAGTAGTTGTGATATTGGTGATACAAAAATTGATATGACATGATGGATGATAGCAAGGGTGCCAGTACACAATGTGAAAAGAGAAATGAAGGAATTTTGGTGAGATAAAACAGAGTAAATATATTGCAAGAAATGATATACACATCGAAGAATTTGAGTAAAAATAGAACAAAATTGTTTTAGATTGATGAAGAAAGTAGCAAAATATATTTTAGATAGAAATAGTAAATCAAGCAGAAAAATGTCAGTATACAAAACAAAACAGTATCAAAATTAATACTAAAACAAGTTCCATTAATATTCCTATCAATAATTATTAGTTATATCCATATAGCTCTACCTGTCTCATGTGCATCTTTCTCTGCAGTAACACGGGTTCATAACAATGATTTCATGTGGTATAACACATGTACACCTGTAACTCAGTGCATGGAAAGCAGGCAAAGTACACAAGGGATGGATTGAGATGTCTGTTCATTTCTCCCAGATGAGCCTGACTACAACACATTCACAGCTCAAGGGAATAAGTGGATGATGGTTGGGAAACAAGCACTGATTAGAATAGTGGTGTTGAACAGTAACAAACAATTTTATCAGTAAGAGAAAAGCAAGAAAGAATGGTAAAAGACAGGGTATAGAGGAACACAAATGTGCTCACCAAAGCAAGGATGCTTTGAGAAGCTCAGTTCTCAGCAGGAGATCTACCTGAACTGTGCCTGTGTATATGGTGGACTCACAGCTTGTGCCCATACAGAGTTAGCATCATGGAGCCACTGGCCCAGATTATGAGCTTTAAACACAAAATGTCATGGGATAATGTCACTGCTGCAAAAATTATGACTGTCACTCTCAGGAAGCATTGCTGAACAATGCTGGAAAGCTATAGTTCTTGAGAAGTTTTTCTTGCTCCCTTTATGAGTGATAAGCACAAGAGTTCTACTTGCTAGCAATAGGTGCAGGACCCAGCAGAGGGTGATAGAAGGGCCCATGTACATTAGGGCTTTCATTTCCAGTTGTCCCAAGATGCAGTCACTGGGGATTATGGTGATGGCCTGGAAGACACTCAAGAGGCAGGTGGAGTCAATGGACACACCCTTGACCACCCTATGAAGATAGAAAACAAATTTACATCTCTGATCCTCAAGGAGTTTTCCTTCCTGAGTGCTGCCATGGCCTCTGGGATCCCTCTGGAGAGAACAACTAAGGAGTTGGCCACAATCAGATATCTGAGAAACAAATCTGTCTGTATCCATTGATGTGGAGGAAGATATAATGACATAAGAGTGAGAAATTGCCCATGATTCCAATGACAATCAGGAAAAGAAATATTATCCCAAATTTCAAATTCATCAAAGTCAATTTCTTATTGTCAAGAACTTGACATAAAGGTGCCCAATCCAGAATCCTGAAAGGAAATACAAGTTTTGAGTTCAGAAAATTACAGAAAATTAAATTGGTTTTACTTACCAATAGCATTCTTTGTAAATTTATTTCTCATGTGTATTTTGTTTTATTAAATGTTTCTGTTTGCAATATTTGGTCCCTGTAACTAATCTCGTACCTCTTGTAACTCACTTTATACAGCATGTTTAACTAGGATTTTTTTATTTACACAGATGTCCCAGGAAAAAAGAGATCAAATCACCCATTTAAATGCCCACAAAGACAGGCTTTGCAACTGGAAGTCAGAGGAAAATAATACACATACTCCTGTTTCACATTATCAAAGAGATGTTGTGGGGGCCATATGATATTTCAAATATGTGTATAAGGTTTTATATTTCACATCTGCTTAATAATCAATCTAATGACAGCTTACATTTTTGGGAAATATTTCTCTTATAGGACAGTATTATAGGTAAAGATTCAAAATATTGGTGGACTTCATAATTGCTTATAATCAAATTATATTTAATAAGTAAAAAGCAACCTTAGGGTTCAAATGGAGGGAATGCTATTTCTGTTTGCCTGCAACCAATATTATGAATGATATGAGGCAGTTATTGCAAATATTATGAATATCATGAGACTTAAGCATAGGTAATATATGTGAACTTCAGTGAGCTATCAGATATGACAGGGACTCATCTCCATGAGATCATATGTAACTGTCTATTTTGTATTGGGAATGATAAAAACAGTAATATGTGATTTCTGATTAATGTAAGATGCAAGATAAGTGTGAAATTTTCTACCTTTGTGTGGTAGAAATGTGCACTGGAGTGTGCAGGTGACATTTGATTTTACAACCCGAAACACTACCACAGGACTCACTTGAGTTGGGAATATTTTTATCACCTTCATTTTGCTGCAGTTGAAATTCTTTCATTATTGGGTTAACTTTTCCAGCCTCCTTCCTTAACATCATAAATTTCAAATTTGCCACTTTGATGAATAGATTATAGATTTTCATAGATATTTAACTATAAACTCCCTTAAATATGTCAAACAAAAGCAAGACAGAATAAGCTGATCTCTTAGATCTTCCTTAAAAACACCAGTGGCTTTTCTTCTACCGGTATGCTTCTAATGCCTGGTGTGTAGATCAAAGCAGTACCTACACCTCATAAGCAGCTGGAGAACAGAGACATAAAGATTGTTAGTAGAAATGTACACCCAAATTAGGAGCAAAATGGAGAATTTAACCTATGGATGTGAAAGCAAACCATTGTGATTGTGACACAGTAACAAATAAAAAGAGTTGCTTTCATTGAATAATTTACATAAAATTTGGTTTTGTTTTTATTTTAGGTTGGGGATGTGGTGTGTTAAATTGCATTTATAAAGGGTTTCAATTATTTCAAGTGGTTTACTGTTCAAGCCAGTGATTCAGAGCCCCCAGTACTGTGCAACTGTGTGGAAGGCTATGTAATATGCAGACCTGGGTTCTGTCCAGTTCTGTTCAGTGGTATAGGGGTTTACCACATTAAAATGACACCAGGGAGATTTGCTATTCTTTGTACTAGCAACAATAACACAGTCTTACTTATGGCAAGCATCACTGAACAAAAATACCTTTTATTTGGGTTAAGACTCCTTAAAATGAAGAGAAATTTAGTCCAACATTGAAAATTGCATTGCAATTATTAATTATTATATTGATGCATGTTAAAATGTAGCTTTTATAATACATTCTGCATCGATACTAAAATAAGCCATCAATCCAGTTCACATTCCAATCATTATTAAATATGTAAAGGTTACTTCTAGCTTTTAATGATTTCTTGCTTCTACAAACTGGAACTATATTCCAGAAAAATAGAAGCTAATTGTAACTAGAACAGCACAACTGTAAAAGTTTTATGCTTATGTATTTTAATTAAAGTGGATGAAATTGATCCTCACCTGAGTATTTTAGAGAGTATTTTAGAACACAGGATTTTGATTTTGAATGTTCATCTAAAAATGTAGTTGCTTTGTTCTTCTGTCAGTTATGGTCAACTGTGAATATATTTTGTAGGTAAAAACAGTTTTCTTTCAGTTTATCCCTCTCCCAGGCCAAAGAAGGAGTATAAGTCATATGCACAAAGAGGAGCTCTCTTTCTCAGCTGCTCAACTGAGACTGATGAATATTTCCTCTGGAAACAAACTTTATTATAAGAATGTTGTGGTGTTCAATATAGGTGTATAATTCAAGAAATTGCCATTAAATAAGTTTCCGTATTCTAAAAAAAAAAAAGAATCAATGAACAATCTTATTGCATTCCCCAAACTATGTTTTATGACACACAAATATAGGGTCAATGAATAGACAGTAAATCAGCAAAAATTTAAAATTTTATAATTATGAATGCATTAACAGAATGCAAATGAAACTGTTAGTAGCAAGCTGAGAACTGTAAAATGTGTGTCTAAAGACACATATGCAAAATTGAAATGAA
>PVJX010048367.1:0-11506 GCA_004027295.1 Dolichotis patagonum
AAATGCCCTCAAGGAAACAATAGTCTCTGATTTATCATCTTAATCTCATGAAATACCTTGCCTCCAAATGCCAACAATATTTAGGTATACCTGATTTAGTCAAATTATTTTCTCCTTAGTCTTAGCAGTTGCCTGACTGTGGTAGGTGACGTTTTTGTTTTGCTCAAGTCTTGTTCCTGTTGTCTCATACTGGGCCTTGAAAACAATACAGTAAGTTTGAATGAAGTGAGATGAGGATAAATATTGTCCTCACAGTGATAGTAGCCAAAGTTCAGCAAGTAGAAAGTGGGATGACGGCCCATTTCCTCTTTTGCATAAGCATGGGTGGTAGCCAAAGGCACTCTGTTGAATTTTGCTTCCTGTATACACTATGATTATTATGTGTCCTGTGCAGGCCAAACTTTAGAAAGTATGCCAAGTGGAATTTCACACCAGGTTTGGAGGAAGGGAAAGACAACAAAGTGAACTTCCCTTCTCTTCCCCCTTGTTCCCACCCTATACCAAATAAGAGGGGAGGCTCATGTATAACAGATACTTTTAGGGGAATAAAATGCCAGGAAGGTAAATCGAATATGATTCCTCCGATTATTATTTCTTCACTGTGTTCCCACAAGAACTCCAGGCAGTTACAATCAGCAGGACCAGGACCGAGGGAGTGAGACTTCCTGCCTTCTGACAGAAGCTGTCGTTATGACTAATTTCCCAGCTCCGGTTATCTGGCCATCTAATAACACACCTGTAAACAGGGCCTTGTGTACTCTCAGATTTACTGTTGACTTCCTGAGGATTTAAGAGGTGAAAAAGAATCAACAACTAAAATGGGCAGGGGGTTGGCAAAGAGCTAAGCATAACTACAGAACCATATCAGGAAAAATCATTCCTAAAAAAGTTAGCGAGAAGCCAGAGAGGAAGAGGAGCTCCAGACAGCTACTGGGGTTGAGAATCATTGCTTCAGAGAAAACTTTGGCATCTATGAGCTGATGAACTAAAACTGAGGAGCCTCAACTCAATCCTGGTAACTTAATCCTGATGCCTCAGTTTTCTCCTCTTTAAGCTGCCACTTACACACGGGGACTGTTACATTTAAGAATGTAACACAAAGTCTTTAGCGTCACACATATTAAGGGTTACAGAAATATAAATTATTATTATTAATATGAAAAAAATAACTGATCACTTAATAAATATTTTGAGAAAAAGTGGTCACTTGAGACTAGAAAAGTGAGACAATGTAAAAATAAAAGAATATAGTCATCTTAAACTGCAGAAGAAGGAATGGAAATGCATCCCAATATCAACTAATAAAATATAAAGAATCTCATAAATATGGTTACAAAGTTTTATTTTATACTCACATAGAAAAGAATAAAAAACAATTAGAAGCAACTCTAATATTTTTGAACTGGAGATTTTAAAAATAAATTTAAAAAGAATTATTAGCAGGTATTAGAACAACTTAAGAAAAATAAATATTTTGGTCCACGCCAAACACAAGAGAACAGGGAAATCCTGGAGATGTCTATTAACCTACTTAACTTCCTTCCCAGCTATACTAATGAAAGATATATTAGTGAAATAATTTGTAAACAGCTTGATAGAGTCCAAATCTGATCAATGAAAGCCAGCATTTGTAAAATCAGCTCGTCATGGTCCTCACCAAAGATTTGAGTATTGAGAAATTTCCAATGGTTCTGGAGTCAGTGCGCCCTGGTACAATTAGCTGGCTGCCTTCCATAGTCGTAAATCCTCCCCACACTGAGTCTAGCAATTGTCTCATTGAAGTGAATTTCAATCTTGTTTTACTATAATTTGGAGCTCTACAAAGCAATAAACATTGATTTGTTAAATCAAATGTTAATTGCCATGAGAGTTTTAGAGGCTTGTTGAAAAAATGGAAACAAAACATATACATACAAAAACTTTATGGACACAAATATCTCACAGCTCCACATGCTGAAATATCCTGGTTGCTATCTAAGATGTAAGTTTTATATAATTTCTAGGTTGGTCTAGTTACTGAGTTTGCAAACATTAACATAGTTAGTTTAAGGCTGATTAGATTCTGGGTTCTTTGATACCTGGGATTCCTTAAATTGTTGAAGAAAATTATATTTTCCCATGTAGAAATTATTCTTTATTACTAATATAAAATACCATCATTTCAATTATGTCTTTTGCACATATTTTCTTATGCCATTTGCATATAATAAGACAGTCTTATAAATTCTTCATAAAATTAATTTTTATAGGAAAACACAATCATAAGGTTAAAAAACAAATCTTTTTCATTTAAGGAATGGCAGGAAAGAGCCATTTATGTACACATAAAATTACTTTGCAAGCTAGCAATCACCAGTATGTATAATAGTGCCCATCTGAGCCCACATTTATGGAAAAGGCACAACGCAGTTTTAATCTATGAACATCTCTTTCACCACTCTTTGAAGTTACAAAAAACCTTGGCAATTCAGTAGTTTAGTGAGATTTGCTTCAACTGTCATATCTAAATATTTATGCTCATCACAAAATCCAACTGAAAAACCCGAGTGGAGCTGTGCAGTATTTTCACTACATTTCCCAAAACAGGTGAACCCAACCAAAAGATTCAGGAAAGAAATAGTGCCAACTGGAGGGTTTTATTTCCTTCTAATTCTGACCCACACTGTGCCCATTCCCACACAAAAGGAAAAGAAAGTTTATCAGTTTATAAAACCTGAAATACCTCGAACAATAATAAAATCACTTTATTCAAAAAAGTATTTACTGATAACATGAGAGTCATGCTCTGGCATTGTACAGATGCACACAGAGACACACAGACATGCACATGCACACACAAACATGAAATATTTGTATTAGCATAGATTTCTACTTAGGACAGAATTCAAGTGGATGGTGTGTGTATCAGTACATGGTGGACTGGAGAATGAAACGTGTAACTAAGGATCGATGTTCAAAATAGAACTTGATGGAGGTTGGAGAACTGGAAGTTCTTGCCCAGCCTTGGCAATTCAGCAGTTTAGTGAGATCTGCTTGAAAGTGAAATAGAACTTGATGAAACAATAAAGAGACTTGGGGTGGAGAATGAAGCTGTAGGTCTCTCTATACTATTACTGATGGGTAAAACCAGAATGATGGATTTAGTGACACATGAGGAGATGATTAGATTTCAGCAGTAGGAGGAGGAGAGCCTAATTTATGAAACCTAGCTAAAAGGGTAAACAACACCTTCCTTAATTAAATTCGCAGGTAATACAAAATTAAGAGAGTATGAAAATTCCAAAGGGTTGCAATTTGCTTTCTCCTTCAACTAATTTTATAAACAGATTAAAATGGCTTTTTAACTAATTACAACTAATTTCTAAAAATGAGAAACATTTATTCACATAGGAATTGTGAATTCTGTAGGATTCCTCTACTATAATAACCTTGAGGACTTATCCCACATTATATAGAAATTGCCAAACAATAGACGTTAATCACGTATCAAAAATATATAAATGTAAGCCAGATATAGAAATTATGATTCACTCAGAGATAAGTAAATTACATTTGAATGTAGTCACAAGATAAATTATGTGTAAATGTCTATTATAACAAAAAGAAACTTTAACCAGTAGCTTATTAGCCTAAGCTTAAATTCACACAAGACATTAAAGAGTCAGTCAACATCAAGTACAGCACACACACACACACACACACAATTTAGTCAATGTAGATTACCCTGAAGACCGCTCATACAGACTAATTAATATGTTTAGATAGGTACAGTTGTGTGTTTTCTCCTGACTTAGCTGTACCCAAACGCAGAACAAATTGCTTGCCTTCAAAAAGACTTGAAATTATTTCTCTTGTTTCACAAGGAAATTTTACTATAAATTGAACTGTCCCCAAACCTAAGAATATTATAATAGGCAGCATCATAGTACAACCAAGATTAATTCATGAATGACTCCTTATAAATTTTGATCACCCTATGAACTTATACCTATTTGGTCAAAATTGGAAGGGGTGCCAATTTTATTAAATAAATATAGTCACTAGAGGGTACAAATTTTAAAAGTACTTTTTTCAAAACAGAATAACTTCAATTTCCTCAATGTTCACAACAAAAATAATATTTTTATTATTGTCTTATTTGCACTTCGCTAAGGCAAGCTTTGCAATATAGAATACGTAAAGTAAGACCAATGCTCAATTATCTAAACAGCTTTGTGTTGCAAATATGTTTACCAACACCTCAGAAATTTCTAAGTTAAGGTACCATAATAGCTTTTCTTTATCTCATCTTTGAGCCCATAGGAAACTATTAAACTATGGAATAAATTAATCCCCTATCAAAATTCACAAACTATACTATAAATGGCCTTTTCCAAGAAAGATTGGAGAAATGTACTTTTTAAATTGTGAGCAGATCTAGACATTGCTGACTCTGGGAAACAATGTGACTTCTGTCTTTTTCTATAGGCAGCGTTCTGCAAAATCATCTTTCTTCAAGTTGTCCCTCATTCCTAGAAACTCCAAATCTCAGCATCTTCTCTGATCATCATGTCCTTTTCATGACTAAATTATTACGCTAAATGAATGTCCCTCTGTCTCTAGGGATGTTCTATTTACTTTTCCAGGAGATAATCAGTGAATTCAATAAGCAAATCTCAACCAAACAAGTACATTTCCATTTATAGAGAGGCACTATAGACAATGTTTTAACCCAGAAGAAAGGCAGTAGATGTAGTCAAGAGTGCAAAAAGGTCTGTCAGGATGTCTCATTTTTAATGTCTAATCTTGACAGTTAAGGGTCACCACTCTTTGAAATGAGTTTCTGTAGCATATCCTAGAGCAAAATACCATTGGTGAAGGAAGTAAGTTTCACTCTGCTGTCTGTACTAATAGAATCACCACCAGCTACTCAGATGCATTTCCCATGATGCACACTTAGGCAAGGGGTTATTTGACTGAATATTGTTTTAAAGAATCATCCTAGTTTGAGAACTGACTCACTATTGCTCTTGTAGCATGAGACAGATTTGTCCTCCTTTCCCCCCTCCACCAGCGCTGGCATCATAGCTATTCTCATACTGTTTGACGTAATTGCTCTCTGAGTAGATGGAGCCACCACCTGTTCACAAATACAACAAATTACTCTACTTTGCGGCTATGATTTAAATAAATCGTGATGGGATGATGAGCTGGGATAACAGTTTCACATCTGTGTAAACACATTTTACCTCCTTCACTCACACTGATTATGTCTCACAAAAGAAGGATTCTATTTGAGTGATAACAATGTAATTACTATCCTGATCTTATTTTTTTAGTAATTCTTCTACAATGCCTTTCCTACTTTCCAGCTTTACCTCACTTCCATTGAGAATATTCTGTGCCCAGATTATTCAATCAAAAGTCAACATAGCCAACCCAAAAGCAATACCCAAAACAGGATCAAATACTCAGGAAGCTAAGATTCTGGATCTTTTACTTGTTTTGTTTAGCTCAAAGAATAGTCTACAAAAGAACATTTTTATGCATGTTCTTATATGTGAAGTCATCAAAGATTTTTGAACAAGGAGGATAATCAGTAACAGAACATAACTTGGAAATACACTGCATCTTTATGTTTTTTAATTTAGATGATATTTATTTTAACTAATACACATAATCATGAAAATCTCACATATGATTGCAGTTCCATGTGATTTTTATATATATGTACATCATATAACCTTTACATCAGATAACATCTTTTTTAAAATTTTACTTTGGGGATGAAAATATTTAAAATTCATTCTTTAGCTTTTTGAAACATGCAGTGCACTGTTGTTATCTACAGTTACCCAACTGTGAGATCATATGCAGGAAGTCACTGCAACCTAATTATAATTAGTACCCAATGATCAACTTCTCCCATCCTTACCTCCTTCCTGCTCTCTGGAAATCATTACCAAAGTCAACCATCTAAACTTCTAGGGAAGGAACTTGCTTGACATTCTATACATGAGTGAGATCATGTGATACCTGTCTTTCTGGGCCTGGCTTATTCAATTTAATATAATGTTCTCTAGGTCCATCTATATTGCTGCAAATGACAGGATTTCATCCTTTTTGTGAGTGAATACTACTCATAGTATGCACCATGTTTTCTTTAGTACTCATTATTTGGTGGGCACTGAAGTTCTTTCCATTTCTTGACTATTGCAAATAGTGCTGAAATAAGCATGAAAGTGCAGATGTTTCTTTAACACGCTGATTTCATTATATTCATATGTATAATGGGCATTATACAGACAGACACACACACACACACACACACACACATATATATATGTATATATATAATTTCCAGTGGGACTGTTGAATTATATATAACTTTTCATTCTAATTTTTGAGGAACTTCCATACTATTTCCATAATGGCTATACTAACTGATGTTCTGATCACAATGGTTGTCTTTTCATTTTGAAGTGCTTAAAATAGTATAAGGTTTAACCGACATCATACAACCAGATTAACTGGGTGAGGAAAACTTCATCACTTCAGTGTTATTCTAACCAAAATCATGTTAGTAGATACTATCTTGTCTAAGAGTACTTAAGGAACAGTTATCAAATCTTCTTAGGTTGAAGATTTGATCAATGTCATCTACTGTAAATCAGTGACTTAAGGACTATATTAGCCAGAACACATTGTGTCAAGAATACTACTCTGTTTTACATTGGAAAAATTCCCAATGCTACTTGTAAAATGTAGCAGGACACTTTATAGATGAGAGATACATCTCGAGCCCCCAAATGACACAGATAATACTAAAACTTGTCTATATTATGTTTATTTTTCCTATTTGTTCCTACTACGCATCTTAGCAACATCAGCACAGGGTTTGTTTTCACTCCTTCTTAAGTTGAGAACTTTAACCTTTTAACTAAAGGAAACACTTCACAGTTTCTTCATGGTATAACCAAGTTACCAGCATCACTATCCTTGTACTCTGGGGCTACTATGGGGTACAGCAAGGGTTCCTTGAACCTGAGCATTATGGTACTGTGATACTCCATCTCACCATCATCAATAGGGTTACAAGCAAGGCAGTAGTACACATAGCAGAAATGTGTGGAAAAAACAATAGTTCATATCCTGCATGGGATGGAGCAGTGTGGCCAGAGATTCTGTCATTCAAAATGGGGTGTAGAGTTTCCAGGAAAGATGGCGGACCTGGAGGTAGCAGGATATGGAGCCTCTCTGAGACACACAGCTCAAATGCCAGAATAGAACACCCTGGAGAGACCCAAACAGAGGGAGATGGATTCTCTCAACCCAGGAAGAAACTGAAGGGAAAGAAACTGCTCAAATATGAGGTCCTGGAGCTACCATTAGAGAAGCTAAGATCAGCAAGCACAGCACTCTCGCCGAGCCACCTGAATTCGTGCCTGAGATCCACTTGAGCGACCGAACCCACAAAGACTGGCTTGAGGGACCCAAGTGTGGAGCTGAACAGTCCTGCACCGGACTCGCCCAGAAACAGCCCTGCACATGACCCACCCAGAAGCACCGCGAATTTGCATTAGAGCCATGCTGAGGTCAGAGGTCGGGGAACCCAGCAGTTCTCAGGGACCAGCATCAACACATGGTGAGTGATGGGAATAAGACCCTCCCACGGGAAAGGGGCAACCAACTGGATGACATATTGGAGTTGGGCAGGAAAGCCCTGACTCTGTAAGGAAGCGGCTTCAGTTGGTTGCTCCCCTTGCAGAGCGGATTGGTGGGATCTGCTTGGACTGGGCTGGGACCCAGTGGGTCCTCACAAATCAATTGATTCCCTGAGGGCGGTGCACACTGATGCAGTGAAGGCCCGCAAAGGTTGACTAGCCCAGAGGTGAGGAGCCAGTGTACACTGCCCTTGCTTGCACTTCACTCTCTGATAGCGGACTGCAGAAAGCAGAGGCCCCTAGCCTACGTGCTCCGGAAGAACCCTAACCAACAAGAAAAGGGTCTGGGAATTACACTATACACTTGTATGGAAGGGACCAAAAACATGATGAGAGGGAGAAATAAGAAAAAGCCCCAACCCCCAATCCTGAGAATATTGATCCAGGAGAGGTAAATATAAAAGAGATTGAGGGCAGCAAACATGCAACATCAAACACAGTGTCAGCGGACATAAAGAGATATCTTCGGGACCTCGTAAACAAGATCAAAACTGAAATATTAACTCAAGTTAAACAAGAGATAAGTAAATTAATAAAAGAAAGGCTGGGCATCTCTGAAGAAGACACAGACAGAAGAATGGAGGAACACAAAAGGAGAGAAACATTCAATGAAGAATATAAAGCAAACCTAGAATTCATGAAGCAGATTCAAAGAGATTACCAGGAAACTAAAGACTCCATAGAAATTTGGAAAAACTGCTTGAAAGAAACTAAAGATAGACTATCAAAAACTGAACATAGGCTTGCAATCTGTGATCATAAAAAGGAAGATCGCTTAAAAATAACAAGGGAGCAGGCAATAACAATTGGAAGGCTAGAGGACAACAAGAGGATCTATAACTTAAGAATAAAGCATGTGACTGTTGGTGGGAGTGTCGACTGGTGCAGCCACTGAGGGGGTCAGTCTGGAGACTCCTCAAAAGCTGGGTTTGGAAGTCCAATTTGACCCAGCCATTACACTTCTAGGCATATTCCCAGAAGAACTGAAACATCATACCACAGGGATATAAGTGCACCCATGTTTATAGCAGCATAATTTGTAATAGCCAGATCTTGGAAACAACCTAAGTGCCCATCAACTGAGGAATGGATTTAAAAGTTGTGGTATTTTTATGCAATGGAGTACTACTCAGCTATAAAGAATGATCACATTGAGATATTTATAAATAAATGGACACGACTTGAGACCATACTCATAAGCAAAATAAACCAAACTTACATGTGTAAATACCGTATAGTCTCCCTAGTATGAGAGTTGGTAAGAGTATATAAGATTTTATAGTAAACATGAGTCCCCATTTCATTGCTTTGAAGCCTTTCAATGTTTTCATTCATCAGTTGGAGTGGTTTTAATCTGTTTTGTTTGACTTTATTATGTGTGATGGATGAACAGTGGTTTTGAAGCAAACAAAACATTATGGCAGCCATTACTGATTTAATATCGTCTTCCTTAGAAGTCCTACCATGCTTCTACTCTGCTATTATCATCAGTTCTCTCATGTTGTATCTTATTGGGATTTTAATATATGTGATAGTATAAACAAATCTTTTTATTGAAAATGAGATATTATAGTAGCCATTGATTATAGTTATTCGGTTCAGAATGTCCTGTAATTCTTTCATTCTCTTGAACAGTTTTATACTATTGTGTTATGTTTGATATTATTGTATCTGAAACTATGCTCAACTATAGCAGAGAAAGGGATATTTTGACAGCTACTGTTAATGTCTGGTTGTCTTGTTGTAAAGTGTTGTGCTGCTTATGTTGTTCTGTTCTGATCTGCTGTGTTCTGCCCTCTTTTGTTTTATTCTCTTTAAAATAAAAAAAGTAATAAGAACTGTAGGAGTAATAAAACCCAAAATGCATAATTGCTACTGTAAAAAAGAGAGCAAAAGAAAGTGCTCTAAAGTATATAACTGCATGTATGTTTAAGTGTGGAAGATAGATGACCATATTACTGTTTTTGATTGTTGAGCAGAACTGTTAATAGTCTCACTGTTTGAATGTCTACTTTGTATGCTTTAATTTTGTAACTTGACCAACTATTTCCAAGATGACAGTGTGTAATTTATCAACTAGTGATTTCTTAGTGGGGTTGTTTTTGTTCTTTTCTTTTTTTTCCTTTGGAATTCTGTATTGTTGCTACTCTTTTTTCTGTTTTGTTTGGTTGTATTTTTTCTTTCTAAATACAATTTTTTTAAAAAAATAAAGCATGTAAATGAAGAAGCAGGAGTCAAAACAGAAGAATTGCAAAGGCTATTCACAGAAATTATTAAGGAAAATTTCCCAAACATAGAAAAAAGAAATGATACGCAGACGTATGAAGCATACAGAACTCCAGCCACCTACGACCAAAACAGAGCTATACCCAGACACATAATAATCAAGATGCCAGAAATTCAATATAGGAACAGAATATTAAAAGCCACCAGAGAAAAGAAACAGATCACCTATAAAGGAAAACCCATTAAAATCACGGCAGATTTTTCAATACAGATAATCAAGTCAAGAAGATCTTGGAGTGAAATAATTCAAGCCCTGAAGGAGAACAACCTCCAGCCCAGATTGATGTATCCTGAAAAACTCCCTCTAGAAATTAATGGAGAAACAAGATGCTTCCATGACAAAGAGGAACTCGGAGAATTTGTGACCACCAATCCAACCCTACAAAAAATACTAAGGGACATTTTAGAGAAAGAGAAAAAGAATATGAGCATTTCAGGAACAGTGGCAGAGAGCCATCAGTGCATGGGGAAGACAGTGCAGTGGAAGAGAAAAATAGACACCAATGGCAGGAAAATAGAATAACAGAAATGAGGCAGAGAAGATTGGATGTAATCTCTAGTATAGAGGGCCTCGAAATACTAACAGAGAAACACAGGCAGAGTAGATCAGGAGATAGGGTCCATTGAGATGCTCTACATAGGGACGCAGTTGGACCCAAAATAAACAGTGCACCCTATGGGAGTGAAAGGGGAGGAATTGTCTAAAAAAAGAAGGCAGAGGATATTGTTAATGGGGTAACAAGATTTAAAGTCTGCATTATTCTCACCACTCTGCTTGGATGGATTACATGCCGTTCCAGTTTGTCTACTTACACTAGACTTGAGAACACGGTCAGCTATCCCAAAAATAAGAGGATATATTATGGTAATCATCCTTAATTTCCTATCAGCTTAAACTGTATAACTTATACTGTCTTATTATGACTGATCTTATTTGAATCTGGTTTGTTAGATTGCTATTTTGTACTGACTGAATTTATTTAAATCTGTTATGATTGATAACATCAAGTCTAAGAGTATAGGCAACTACACTGAAGATGACAAGAGTCACTAAGATACCCACTCTGGTTTGATTATTACTTGCTTTTGAAGTCTTATAATGTCTCCAATGCTTTGTTTTTATTAATGTTGTTATATACTGCTGAGACATCATGGTAACCATTGTAGATCACCTTATATTGTGGTTTTTATATGACTTTTTGCTTCATGCTTTTCTAGGAATTGTTTTGATTTATCTTGCTTAGTTTTGTTTTTCCCCTAATACAGAAAGGATAGATATACATGTAGAGACTCCTATATGTGTAGAGCTTATAAACAATTTACGAGAACCAACTGTATAATGCATGTTGAAATGAACAACTACTTTGAAGAAAAAGAGACACTACAGTACCCAGTGCTGAATCCATAATGTCATGATGTGAAATCCAGCAATACTATCATTCTTCACTATCACTTCAGTGATTTTAGCTTGTTTTGTTTTTAGTTCAACACACCTAAAGGTATGGACAGCTGTTTTG
>PVJX010048368.1:0-11497 GCA_004027295.1 Dolichotis patagonum
ATCAAAAATGAGATATTATAATACCCATTGATCATTTTCTGTTATTCGGTTCAGAAAGCCCTGGAATTCTTTCACTATATGCATGGCTTTATACTATTGTGTTATGTTTGATATTATTGTAATTGAAACTATGCTCAACTATAGCAGAGTAAGAGATATGGTGTTAGATACTGTTGATGTCCAGTTGACTAAATGTAAACTACTGTGTTGCCTATGTTGTCCTGTTCTGATCTGCTCTGTACTGCCCCCTTTTGTTTTATTCTCTTTTAAATTAAAAAAAAAAAAACTTCACCAAAAGACTCCTAGAATTAATGACCAAATTCAGCAGCATTGCAGAATACAAAGTCAATACACAAAAGTCAATAGCTTTCTTGTACATGAATAACAAACTCACTGAGAGAAAAATTAGGGAAACAACAAATTTCACAATGGCATAAAAAAATGAAATACTTAGGAGTTAATATAACAAAAGAAATGAAAGACATACATTGAAAAATACACTAGTCTAAAAAAGGAGATTGAAGAGAATATCAGCAAATGGAAATATTTCCCTTGTTCTTGGATAGACAAAACCAATGTAGTGAAAATGGTCACACTTCCAAAGCTGTTATACAGATTGTTGTAGTCAGGGATTGTGAGGAAAATAACTAGAATCAGGACATGGAATTTATAATATTATTCTATGACAGTCACCCAGAGTTAACACAACAAAGAGCAAGAAATCTATCCACAACATCGAAGACACAGAATATTCAACCAAGGGCCTGGACCCCACAGCAGTGTCCTACATGAGTCCAGATGAAAACCCAGAGCCTATGACACTGCCTCCCGTGAGTCCAACTGGAGATCTAGAGCCCATGAAAAGGACTCACACCAGTCCATTTTATGGATCCGTGCTGGGAAGGCCCAGAGGTCAGTGGTGGAAGATAGAAAATCTATGCCAGTGGGGTGAAGGAGCTGTGCTGGTAGGTTGAGGGTTCTATACTGGAGCCAAGAAGTCACGCTCATAATAAAGACCAGGGCTGTCCTGAAAAGCACCACAGCCATCCTCAGCAATGTGGAGGCCTTGAGCTCCTCCAATGACAAGCACAGTTTAGTACATGCCAGGAAGCCAGTGTGACGAGTTCATCTTGGAGATTAAACTGCACATGTTTTCCCCTCTGGAGCCAGGAAGCAATGCTTGATGTGAGGACCAGAGCTTCTTCAGGAGAACCAATGGCTCAGACAGCAACACATAGGAGAACCCACAACGCCTCAATGCCTCAAAGCCTTTATTCTTCTCCATGTCTCCATTTATGCTGGCAACTTTCTTCAGGTGGAACATCTACACTCAGCACCATGATGATTTAATCCAGCTGGCATTAAGTTGACCAACAGTTTTAATCCATAACATAGATTTATTGCAATCCTGATCCAAATACCAATTGCATACCTCAGAGAATTAGAGGAAAACAATCCTAAAATTCATATGAAACAAGAAGGCACCTAAAATAACAAAAGCAATTCTGGGCAACAAGAGCAAGGAAAGGGGCATCAGAATCCCCAATTTGAAGTTCTACTACAGAGATATCATGATAAAAACAAACCCCAAACAAACAAACAGCAACAACTAAGTACCAACCAATAAATCAATCAATAAATAAAACAGACCCATGGATCTGTGGAACAGAATGCAAGATGCAGAAACAACTCCAAGGACACTCAACTGCCTCATCTTTCACAAAGGGGCCAAACACCTTCCCTGGAAGAAATATAGTCATGTCCTAAACTAAAATCAAAATGAATCAAAATTCTTAATATAAAATAGAAACATTGAATCTGCTAGAAGGTACAATAGGTAAAACTCTTACAGACATAGATATGGAAAAGGACTTTATGAATAAAATCTCAATTGCACAGGAAATATGACAAAAAACCCAACTGGGATCTCATTTTATTAAAAACTTTTATCAGCTACTCCTTAGAAAAAGTACCAACATCTAGAATATATAAAGAACTCAAGAAAACCAGATCCCCCAAATTTAAAGGCCCCATCCAAAAATGGGCATCTGAAATGTTTAGACATTTCTCACATGTAGAAGTACAAACAGTAGCTGAGCATGATGGAACACTGCTGTACTCACAGCAGTTAGGAGGATGAAACAAGTGGATCGTTGTAAGTTTGAGACCAGCCTGGACTACAAAGTGAGTTCAAGGCCAGTCTGAACTACATTGTGAAACCCTGTTTCAAAAAGGAGAAGGGACCTGGGGGAGGTGGGGAGGAAGAGAAGGAGGGAGGGGGGAGGGGAGGGAGAGGGGAGAGGGAAGGGAGAGGAAGGAAGGGGAAGGAGGGGGAGGAGAAGGGGAAGAAGAGGAAGAGGAAGACACACAAACAGCAAATAAATACATTAAAGATGCTGAACGTCACTGACCATTTAAGAATTGCAAATTAAAACAACACTGAAATTCCATCTCAATCCATAAATAATGACTATCATCAAGAAATCAACCAATAACACACTTCAGCAAGGCTAAGGGATAAAAGGAACCCTTCTCCATTGCTGGTGGGAATACAAATTTATGGAATCAGTGTGGAGATTCCTGAAAAAACTAAAACTAGAGGTTTCATTTTACCCAGTTATTCCCTTCTAGGTATCTTCTTGAAAGAGCTAATAGTGTCATACTACAGTGATACATGCATACCCATATTTATAGAAACACAATTTATAATTACTAAATCTTGGAAACAGCCCATATGCCCATCAAAATGTGAATGGATAAAGAAAATGTGGTATTTATATACAGTGGAATACTACAGTGCCATAAAGAAGGGTAAACTTGAGTTACTTTTAGGAAAATGGATGGACCATGAGACCATGATCTCAAGTGCAGTAAATATGACACACAAGTTTAACTATCACATTGTTTTTCCTGTATGAGAAACTCAAAGCATAAATAAGGCCTGTAATAGAGCTGATAGATATTGGGAAGTAGGAAGAATGTGTTCAAATGGCAAGAGGAACAAAGGATGGAGTAGGAAAGAAGGAATGAAGGGAAAAAATAAAAATGAAAGGAAAATTTGGAAACAAAGCTTTTGTAAATGAGGAACTGAAAGGTTGAAGGGAAAGGAGGGAAATAAGAAAAAAAGAATTCAGATATATTATGTAGAGGTAAAAATTCCCTATGATAAATGTCATCAACATGTATGATAAATATGTACTAATAAAAAATAAGTTTAAAAAATCAAATGTGTAGTATTGCTTCCATTTCAATTTCATTAAAGAATTTCAAAATTGGGTCAGGGATTTAGCTCAGCAACTATAAGTCCCTGCCTTGCAAGTGCATGGTTGTGAGTTTGATCCCCGGTACAAAAAAAAAAGAATTTCAAAATTAGTGTCATTATGTCTTCTCTAAATCGCTTGTAGAATTCAACAGTGTATCCATCTGGCCTGGGCTTTTCTTCATTGATAGGTTTTTAATTACATTTTCAATTTCACTGACTGATATCAGATTATTTAGAATAGTTATATCTTCTTGATTCAGTTTTGGTAATTAGTGTATGTCCAGGAATCTGTCTGTTTCTTCTATATTTCCCATCTTATTAGAGTACCAGTTCTTGAAGTAGGTATTGATGACCTTCTGGATTTCCACAGAATTTGTTGTAATTTCACACTTTTTACTATTAACTGATTGAATTTGAGTCTTTTTTTCTCCTCCTTTTGTCCAGATGGATAGAGGTTTATTAATTTTGTTTAATCTTTCAAAGAGCCAACTTTTCAATTCATTGATTCTTTGTACTGTTTTCTTAGTCCCAATTGCATTAATTTCTGCTCTAATCTTTATAATTTCCTCTCTTATATGAGCTTTGGGTTTCATTTGTTCTTCCTTTTCTAGGAGTTTGAGGCTCAACATTAAATTGTTTATTTAAGCTTGTTCTGTTTTCCTGGTTTGAGAATTTACCACTATAAATCCCCCATGTATGTCTTTCATTACATCCATAAGTTTCAGTATGTGGTATCTGTGTTTTCATTCAATTGTAGCTACTGTATAATTTCTTCGTTAATTAACTCTGTGACCTATTGGTTGTTCAGAGGGGTGTTGTTTAATTTCCATGTGTTTATGTAGTTTTTGTGGTTTCTTTTGCCATTGATTTCCACACCCTGCAAATTCAAAGACTTGATCCAAAAATGGGCATCTAAGATGAATACACACTTCTCAGGTAAAGAAATACAAGTATCAAATAAATAAATGAAAAAATGTTCACCACCATTGGTGAGTTGACACACAAATTAAAACACTGAGATTCCATTTCATCCCAGAAAGAAGGGCTATCATCAAGAAATCAACCAGTAAAAAATGCTGGAGGGGCTGTGAGGAAAAAGGAACCCTTCTCCACTGTAGATGGAGATGTAGACTGATATGGCCACTGTGGAAATCAGCGTGCAGATTCTTCAAAAAGTAGGATTAGCAGTTCCATTTAAGCCAGGTATTCCCCTTCTGGGTATCATCCCAGAAGAATTAAAAACATCATACCACAGCAATGTATGTGCACCTATTATTGTAATCCCAAATACTGTGTACAGTCACCCAAGTATTGTAATCCTCTTTCTAGTTTTCCTCACAATCCAAAATGTTATATATGTAATCCACTGAGACATTATTGGAATCCCAGCAAGTTAATTCCACTCTGCCACTACCAGTGCAACCCACGGCGAGAGTAAAGACACCAAGACATTTTCTAAGTTAAGGGCAGCCAAGGGGTCCTAAGTCCAATCCTCATGAGGACATGTGGACAAAGGCCCTGATCCTAGGCCTCTCCCAGAATTTATTACCTTGTTTAGAAGGGGGGTGGCTCAGGGATGAGTGACAGTGAGGATGGCAGGAATTACGTGAGTAATTTGAACTGGCTAGCCAGGTGCAAGAATGGCATCTCTGTAAATTGCAGAGATAAAGATATGTAGAAGGATCAATTTACATAATCTAATTAAGGTAGCATTGGAATTGTTTTGTGAGGCTGTCTGTTCGGTTTCTGATATGCAAACTCTGGTGCCCTGGGGGGTCATAGCCTCTTTATCTTGAGGCTCCTACCCAGTTGACATTCCTGGAGTTATTGGCTTTAACATCTCGCATGCTCATATCCTGTACATATCCTGTATCGAGAATACTATGCAAGGAAACAGGACTGTCTGTTGGCTTTAGAGATTACATATTAGCACTTCAGCTAGCCTTATTTGAAATGCTTAGAGCCAATTGAAGAGAGAAGGAAATACCCTAGCCAGCTTTTTACATATCAGTATAAGGAAATGAGTCTCCAAATAATCAAAGTCACAGTAATTGTTTTGCATTCAAAGAAAGTCACTGGAGTTGTCTCCCACAACCCATGTTTATAGAAGCACAATTGTAATAACTAAACCTTGTAAATAATCCAAATGCCTATCAACCAAGGAATGGATGAAAAAATGGTATTTTTATATGATGGAGTACTACTCAGCCATGAAAAGGACAGACTTGAGACTTTTGTAGGTAAATGGATGCAACTTGAATCCATACTTATAAGTGAAATAAATCAAACTTTCATATGCAAACATTGTATTGTCTCACTAGTGTGAAAAGCTGAAAGAGTAAATAAGGTCCAAAATGTATAATAAATATTGGGAAATGGGGATAAACTGTTCAAAAGGAAAGTGAAACTGGGATAGAGAAAAGGAGAGGTAAAGGGGGGGAGAATATATATAAAGTTAAGATAGTTATACTGGCCTGGAATGGAGCTCTGTGGCACAGTGCCTGCCTGGCAATGTCCTGAATTTGATTCCCAGTACCAAAAAAAGATAATTATACTGATAATTTCTCTGAAGTGTGATATAATGGAGGGAAAAGAAGAGGATAGTGATGTACAGAAAATTAAGATGCATATGTACATGTACCAACTCTCCTCAAGGAGTGTAATTGTGGGAAACTCTGGCCAAAGTAGTGATTGAAGTGAGGGGAGAAAGGAAGGGACCCTCTGGGAAACAGTGCAAGGCTTCTGGAATGCATGGCTCATGTTTAAAATAGATCTGCAGGACAACAGTCAGCAGAAGTAAAAGCAAATTATCCTCAGAGATGTTTGCTTTGGCCAGTGTGTCCTTTCTGCCTTAAATTAGATTGGCATATGTTATATAGCAAACCATCTTGTTCCTTCTCTGTCCCTTGTCCAGAACTCCTGAAAAAATGTTTTCTTCTGCATTTTTGCCCTCATGTCCTTGAGTTACAAATAACCACAGAGATCTCAGACACTATTGTTTCCCTGAGGCTTTCTCTAATAGATAATAGAAAGCATATTTAATGAAACTCAATATCTCTTAATAACAAAAAATCTCAATAATCTAGGAATATAAGGAAAGTAACTCAAAACAATAAAGGCATCATGTATGAAAAACCTACGGCTGATATTGAGTTATGCCCTAAAAACTATAAAACATTGACGAAAGAACTTGAAGACACAAATGCGTGAAATGATATTTCATGTTTATGGATTAGTAAATGTCTATACTGCTACCAAAAGTGATATACTGATTCAATGCAATCCCTTTAAAATCCTGACATGTGTTACAGAAACAGTGAGATACTAAAATTAATTACAAACCACAAAAGCCCTAGTCAAAGCAGTCTTAACAATGAGGAACATATGTCGGAGGCATTACACTTCCTGTTTTTGAATTATATTTCAAAACTACACTAAATAAACCTACTACAGTTAGAAATAGTGGAGCTGAGAGAGCCACTCCCTTCCACTCATTTAATTTTAGATGACTCCCTATGGTCACTCCTCTTTTTCATGTAGAAAAATCATATAACCATATTTCAAGAGATCTCTAATGCCCCAGGTGAGAACACATGCTTGTTGCATCTCCTAGCTGACCTTCTAGCCTGAACTTCACCCTGCTCAAACCTCATTAAGGATTCACACGCATGTGCTACATCTCTTGCATAGAATTAAGATCAAACTGAATCCTGGGACAAGTATGCATTTTGACAACCCCTCAGGGGCCGAGGATTTAGCTCAACAGCATAAGTGCCTGCCTCACCAGTCATGAGTTCGATCCCCAGTACCAAACAAACAAACAAACAAAAGACAACCCCTCAGACTCAACACCCTGTCAGTCATTCCTGTCAATCACACCTAGAGATTCAGGGGAGGTTCCTGGGTGGAAGTGTGGGTCCTTCAAATTCCAAAAGCCTGATTTATCTAGGGGCTGCTGTGTGCTGTGTACTTTGATCTGCATGCAGTGCTTTTGCTTTCTCTCACCCCAACACCATTATTTTGTTTCTGCTATATTTTTGTCAGCACAGAATTACCCTGAGCACAATTTCTCATGATCTTCAATAAGCATGATCTTCATACTTTTCACGTGTCATTTGAGTTGTACACTTGTGATTTTTTGTTTGTCATACAAAAGACCTGAAATTTATCTGTCCAGTTCATCATGTGGTAACAAACCAGCATGATATTGTAATAAAAGCAGACCTATAGACCAATGGAACTGAACAGAGTTCCCAGAAATAAACGCTTATATGTGTTCAATGGATATTCAACAAAGGTGCCAAGAATACACAAGGACAAAAGGGTAGGCTCTTTAACAAATGACACTTGGAAAACTGTTGATATCGATATACTAATGCACAAAAATCAACCCAAAATGTATGAATGGCTTTAATGTTAGACTAGAAACTAAATCTCAAGAAGAAAATGAGGAAATCTATCAGTGTATATACTGTACAAGTACATCTAGAGAGCAAAGTAACGTATCAACAGGAAAAGGAAAGTAAGTTGGTTGGTGCTGGGCAGTACAGCTTGTGAAATATATTCTTTTATTGCTTCTACTTTCTCAGTAAAATCTTAGAAATTTCTATGTATTGAAGGTTAATCTTTTATACTTAACAACTATAGGCTGCAAATCAGGCATGGTGGTGCACACTTTTAATCCCAGCACTTATGAACCTAAGGCAGGAGTATCACTGTGAGTTCTAGGCCAGTCTACATAATGAGGTTGAGGCCAGCCTGAACTACATTGCAAGATTCTGCTAAAAAAAAAAAAAAAAAAAAACTATAGGCTGTAATAATAATTGAAATGTTCCTGTTTATAGGAAAAATCTAAAAGTGCCTAAAAATAACCCTTGAAGTTATCAGTTCTTCCAAAATCAAAATATTAGTCTACTAAATGAAAAGGTTTTATACCTGAAGAGATATAATCTAAAACTAGAAAGATAATAATAATCATGTTCAAAGAGGCTAAAAACATACCCTGGAGGAAATTTAGACTCTTTAATAAATAGCACTGGGGATATAGGCCATCCATATGCAGATGCTTGAATCTAGGCACATGTACCTCACCAGGTATTAAAGCAAAATTAAAGTGGATCAAAGATCTAAATGTTAAAACAGAAGTACAATCTGCTGAAAGGTAAAATAGGCAGGAGGATCACTGTTGGTTGGAAACACAGGCATAGACAACAACCTTCTGAACTTTCTGAACAGAACCCTGATTGCATAAGAATAACATAGCAATCAACAAATTAAAAACTTCTGCACAGCACAGGAAATAACCAATAGAATGAAGAAACAGGCTACTGAATAGGAAAAAAATTGCCAGGTATTTCTTGGACAGAGGACTAATATCTAGAATATATAAAGAATTCAAATGAAATTAGACCCCCTAAAATAAAAGACCCAATCAAAACATGGACAACTGAAATGAATAGACACTTCTTAGAAAAATAAGCACAAATGACCAACAAATACATTAAAAAATGTTCAATATCTCTGGCCATTTGAGAAATGTGAATGAAAACAACTCTGAGATTCCATCTTACTCCAGAAAGAATGACTATCACTAAGAAATCAAATAATGGCCTAGAATGATGGTGCATACCTATAATTCTAGCAGTTAGGAGACTGAGGCAAGAAGACTGCTTGGAATTTAAGGCCAACCTAAGGTACATACTAAGTTCAGGTTAGCCTAAACTTTGTATCAACACCCTGTCTCAAAAAAAGAAAGAAATCAAATGATAAATGTGGTGGAAGGAAAAAGGAACACTTCTGCATTGTTGATAGAACGTAAACCAGTACAACTTTATGGAAATCATTGTGTAGATTTCTCAAAAAACTAGTAATAAAAATTCCATTCAACCTCATTATTTCACTTCTATGTATCTACCCCTACAGAATTAAAGATACAGAATTACAGTGACACGTGTTTGCACACTTTGATAGTAGCACAATTTATAACAGCTAAATGTTGGAAGCTACCTGTATGTCTATCAATAGATGGAAAAAGAAAATGCAGTATTTATACTTATACACAATAGAGTACTGCTCTACCATAAAAAAAGGATAAACTTGGTTCATTTTAGAAAATGGATACAGCCTGAGACCATAACTTTAGGTGAAATAAATCAGACACACTAACTTAAATGTTGCATGGTTTCTTTTATGAGAAATCCAAAATGTACACAAAAAGCAAAATAAAAGAAAACATCTTAGTTATTTTTCTCATTGCTGAGACAAAATACCCAACATCCAAAGTTAAAAGAGGAAAGGTTTACTTCAGCTCACAGCTGGTAGAGTCCATTGTTGGCTGGTTGCTTAGCAAGGCAACACAGAAGAGGGGGTACTCAGGAGAGAACAGGTCAGGGCAGGCAGCAAGGCAAAGCAGCAGCAGCAGCAGCAGCAAAACAGCAGAAGCAGCAGCAGCACGTGTTCCTCTCCTTTATCCTTTCAGGCCACCTGCTTTTTGGGTGGTGCCACCGACAGCCAGGGTGGATCTTTCCATTATTCTCACGCAAACTATCCTAAATCAGTCAGTGGACTGCCTGACTTAATCAATATCACATCTGCATCCTTTATCAGTATCACATCATTAATCCCAGTATCACACACCCTAGATACAGCCACCTCCAATAAAAACCCCACCTATGACACATTAGACTCTAAGAGGACATCTAGATACAAGGTATAAAAGATAGTTTATAGGAAGTAGGGAGATAAATCTTTTTTAAAAAATTTTATTTAAAGAGAAAAAACAAAAAAGAAAACAACCAAACAAAACAGAAAAAAGGGTAGCAACAATACAGAATTCCAAAGGCAAAAAATGAAAGAACCACAATAATAACAACAAAACAAAAACAAAAACACTAAGAAATCACCACTTGATAGGTTACATACTGTCATCATTGGAAATAGTTGTTCAAGTTACAAAATTAAAGCACACAAAGTAGACATTCAAACAGTTGAGACTATTAACAGTTCTGCTCAACAATCCAACAAAAACAGTAATGTGGTCATCTATCTTATACACTTAAACACACATTCAGTTATATCCTTTAGAGCACTTTCTTTTCCATATATATATATATATATATATATATATATATATATATATTTTTTTTTTTTTTTTAATTTTAAAGGGGGTAAAATTAAACACAACAAAACAGAACAGAACGGGACTTAAGAAAGCATAAATTTCAAAGCTATAAAACCAGGGATCTTCACTATCTGTCATATTGTCTCTTGTTTTCTTCTAAATGGTTGTCCATATGTTTGCATATGGGGAGCTCATACTAAATACTATAGCCAATTTTTTCACAAGATGTGTAGTTAACTGGCTCCCACTTGCTAAGCGGGGGGCATGGGACAGGACGACATGAGATGTCTGATTCTCAGCCTGCCCATCGGCAGGATTACAGTCGCCCCCCCCAGAGAGGGGAGGAGTTCCTTGTTCTCCCAGCACCCAGTGTCAACTGCATGGTGCAGGTCCCAAGGCGCAAGGGTCTCTCCCCTGCAGGCCCCCAAAGTCCACCATACTCACCTGCTATTTCTTTCTGATGAATTGGCCATTACATTTCCAAAGTTCTGAAATGGCCATCAGACCACAGAAAGAATTCTCTTTAGGCTCCTGCTTGAAACCAGCAGCTACGGTCTGGGGATTTAGCTCAGTGGCTTAAGCGCCTGCCTAGCAAGCATGAGATCCTGAGTTTGATCCCAGTACCAAAAAAAAAAAGAGAAAGAAACCAGCAGCTACAGCAATCTGCTGGCCTTGCTTCAGGGGCATAGGACACAGGAAGAGGACCAAAAGAGGAGAGAGAAGAAGCTGGGTATTGTGACACACTCCTGTAATCTCCGCACTTGGGAGGCTGAGGCAGGAGGATCCTTGCAAGTTTGAGACCGGCCTGGGCTGCAGAGTGAGTCCAAGGCCAGCCTGAACTGCATAGTGAGACACTGTCTCAAAAAAAAAAAAAAGAGAAGTAAATTGAACTTAATTAACAAAGAAAAGTTGTGGTTACCACAAATATCAGCAGCTGTACAAAAGCTGGATTTTCCTTTAAGTAGTGGAAATAGTGAGGTATGATCATAAGAAACCTGTTGACTCATGGAACTCACTCTTCTCAGGCTAGCTTCAACCTCTTGGGTAATAGCTGAATGTGCCACAGGGACAAAATTGTTGCATGCTCTATATTCCTAGAACCCTAACACACTTTT
>PVJX010048369.1:0-11508 GCA_004027295.1 Dolichotis patagonum
CATATTTATTTTCCATTTATACCTCATTTGAGAAGCATGTATTCATCTCACATGCCCATTTTTGGATTGAGTCTTTAAACTTGGAAAGTCTGTTTTTTTCTCCAATTCTTTATATGTTCTAAATATTAGTCCTTTGTCTGAAGAACATCTGGCAAATATTTTTTCTCACCCTATGGGCTGTCTTTTCTCTTGTAGGTGATTTCTCTTGCTGTGGAAAAGAAGCTTTTTAGTAAGATGAGGTCCCAGTTTTTGACTCTGAAAATTACTCTGCTATCTGGATATTGTTCATAAAATGTTTGCCTACACCTATGTGTTCAAGAGTTATACCTATTTTATCTTCCGGTAGATGTAGCATTTCTGTTTTAATATTTAGATCTTTGATCCATTTTGAATTTAGTTTAGTGTGTGGTGATAAACATGGGTCTAGTTTTAGTCTTTAGCATATGGAAAACCAGTTTTTCTAGCACCATTAAACAAGCTAAAATTCTTCTAGTGAACATGGTAGGCCCCTTTGTCAAAGATCAGGTGGTTAAGTGTGTTTGGACTTGTTTCTACGTTTCCCGATGTACCTTATTGATACTCAGGTTTTTATTTTTTTTAGTACTATTTTTTTAAAAAAATCACAGTCACTCTGTAGTATAATTTCAAGTCAGGGATTGTGATATCTCCTGCCTTGCCTTTGTTGCCCAAAATTACTTTTGCTGTTTTATGCCTCTTTTGATTCCAAATAAATTCTAGGATTCTTTTCTTTAGTTCTATGAGGATATACTAATGGTACTCTGCTTGGAATTGCTTTAAATCTTTATAGACATTTTCAGAGTATGGGCCACTTCCACTATGTGGTTCTTTCTACCCAAGAGCAAGGGATATCTTTCCATTTTCTGATATCCTTTTTGATCTCTTTCTTCAGAGAACTGTACTTTTAAATGTAGAGATCTACTTCCTTTATTAGATTGATTCCTAAGTATTTTGTCTTGTTAGGTGTTATTGTGAAGATGTTTTTATAATTTCACTCTCAGTGAGTTTGCTGTTTGTGTACAGGAATGCTGTTGATTTTTTTTTAAATTTGATTTTAAAGGGAATAAAATTAAACAAAACAAAACAAAAGAACGGGACATAAGAAACCATAAATTTCAAAGCTAGACAACCAGAGATCTTCACTATATGTCATATTGTCTCTTGTTTTCTTCCAAATGGTTGTCCATATCTTTGCATACAGGGAACTCATACTAAATATCATAGCCAATCTTTTCACAAGATGCGTAGTTCACTGGCTCCCACTTGCTAAGGGGGGGTGCACAGGACGGGGGACAGGACGACATGAGATGTTTGATTCTCAGCCCACGTGCTGGCAGGCTCACAGCCACCCTCCAGAGAGGGGAGGAGCTCCTTATTCTCCTGGCACCCCAACTCAACTGCATGGTGCAGGTCCCGAGGCGCCAGGGTCTCTCTCCTGTGGGCCGCCAAAAGTCTGCCACATTCACCTGCTATTTCTTTCTGATGAATTGACCATTACATTTCAAAAGTTCTGGAATGGCCAACAGACCACAGAAAGAATTCTCTTTAGGCTCCTGTTTGAAACCAGCAGCTACAGCGATCTGCTGGCTTTGCTTCAGAGCCACAATGCTGTTGATTTTTGAGTGTTGACTTTGCATGCAGCTATGCTAGTGAATCTGCTTATTAAATGTAGAAGTCTTTCAGTGGAATTTTTTTGATTTTCTACCTAGAGTATCATGTCATCTGAAAATAATGACAATTTAATTTCTTCCTTTCCTATCTTTATTGCTTTTATTTATTTCTCATGTTTAATTGCTCTGGCCATGTATTTATGGAATTTTTGTGGTTTCCTTTGCCATGGATTTCAAATTTCATTGCACTATTGTCTGATAATATACACAGAACAATTTCAATCTCTCTGCATTTGCTTAAGCGTGTTCAATGGGCTAGTATGTGGTCTACTTTGGAGGGAATCCTATGTACAGCTAAGAAGAACGTATATTCTGATGGTCAAACTCTCTGTAGACATCTACTAAGTCCATTTTTTCATGTTTGGTTTAGTTCTGATATTTGTTTGATTTTTTTGTCTAGTTGATCTATTTGTGACGTTGGGGTGTGAATATCCACCATTATAATTGTATTAGTACTTATTTGATCTTTCATTTCCATTAATATGTACTTTATATAGGTAGGTGCTTCTGTATTGGGGCATACATATTTATGATTGTTTTCTTCTTGTTTTTGCTTAATAAGATGTGGTGATCCTTTTTATTCTTTTGATATGTCTTGGCTTGAAGTTCATGTTTTCTGCAAATAGAATAACTACCCTTAATTTTCTATGAGTTCTCGTTGTTTTTCATCCTTTGATTTTTAGTCTATGAATTTCTATTTGGGTTTAAATGTGTTTTTTGTATGTAGCATATTGTTGGATCTTCTTTCTTGATCCATTCTTCTGATTGGTGAATTGAGACCATTTACTTTGATGGTTATAACTGACATGTATTGGCTTATTCTTGGCATATTATTTTCTGCTACTGGTTCCCTGTCTTTCTCCTCTGTTTAATTACTTGCCCTGTCTGGTGGTTTTTCTTTTAATTGAAGTTCTTGGATTTAAGCACATTGTTATCTCTGTCTAGGGTATCTTCAAAACACATTGTGGAGTTAGTTTGGTGGTCATGAATTTCTTCAGTTGTTCTTTGTCATAGAAATATCTTACTTTTCCACTAATTCTGAAAGACAGTTTTTCAGGGTTCATCAGTCTGTACAGGAAGTTATTTCTTTCAGGACTTGGAATACCTCACTCCAAGCTCTCCTTGAATCGAGGTTCATGTTGAGAAGTCTGCTGTAATTCTGATAGATCTTCCTTTATAGGTGACTTGTTTCTTTTCTCTAACTGCTTTTAATATTCTGTTCTTATGCTGAAAGTCTGGAATCTTGATTATTACATGACTTGACATAGATTTATTTTATTTGTGAATAATTACAGTGCTATATACCTCACTTATCTGTATGTCAATTTCTTTTCCTATACTTGGGAAGTACTTTGTCATTACTTTGTGAACATTTTTTTTCTATGTCATTTGTGCTGGTGCCTGCATTTTTTTCATTGACTCCAGTTAATCTTTTTTTTTTCACTAAATTTTTTTAAATTTTTATTTGAAAGAGAATAAAACAAAAAAGGGCAGTACAGAGCATATCAGAACAGGACAACATAGGCAACACAGTACTTTACATTAAGACAACTGGACATCAACAGTAGCTAACACCATATCACTTACTCTGCTATAGCTGAGCATAGTTTCAAATACAATAATATCAAACATAACACAATAGTATAAAGCCATACATAGAGTGAAAGAATTACAGGGCTTCTGAACTGAATAACAGAAAATGATCAATGGGTACTATAATATCTCATTTTTGATAAAAAAATTTTGTTTAAACTATCACACATATTCAAATTCCAATAAGACACAATGTGATAGATAGAACCAACAGTAGTAGAACAAAAGAAGCATGGTTGGACTTCTAAGAAGGGTGATATTAAATCAGCAATAGCTGTCATAATGTTTTGTTTTCTTCAAAACAGCTGTTCATATCATCGTGCATGATGTAGTCAAACAAAACAGAATAACTCCAGATTGACTCCAGTCAATCTTATGATATTTTTCTTTGTATCATCTTGCAATTCTTGGATTGTTTTTTCATAGTCCCTTATTATTTTTAAGAGATCTTCCTTTTTAAACTCTCTAGCCATAATCCCATTGTTTAAGTCTGAATTTCCATCTTCACTTTTACTCATATTGTTTTGCAAACTTTCAATGGAATTATTAATTTTCTGGGTATCTGTTTGGATCTGTTTCATGAACTGTATTTCTTTCCAATGTTGAGCATTCCATTTCAATCATTTTCCTTTGTTCCTCTATTGTTTTTTAATCTCTCTTTCACACCATTATCTCCTCTCACATACTACCCTCTTTGTTCCATGCCAGTAGTCAAAAGCCTGTCTTGCACTAATGGTCACCAGTCAGAGGGAATACTGACTTCCTGGCCCAAGAGTATTTGTTCCATTGGTCACTGGTCACAGGACTGGGGAAGGGCTAGTTTCCCACGCCTTGTCCCTGGTGCTGCAGTTTGCAGCTGCATCTATAGTTCAAGTCCTTCTCCAGCAGGACAGGAAAGGTTATGTTTTTTCACTAGTAATCCTTGATATGACAGCTGGTTCTTGACTTTGTTATCACTAGAGATTCCAGTCAGCAGTTATGGTGCTCAACAGAGAAAGAAAAATAACAGAAAAAGAATGAGAAGAAAAAGAAGAAGAAGAAGAAGAAGAAGAAGAAGAAGAAGAAGAAGAAGAAGAAAAGGAGGAGGTAAAGGAGGAGGAGGACAAGGAAAAGGAGGAAGAGGAAGAGGAGGAGGAATTAAATAAAACAAACAAAAAACCCTGGCAGCATGTTAAGGAGGGAGCAACCACTTACTCTTACATGTGCCTGCAAAATTTGTTGCCTGGCTACAGTGTCCTCTGCTTTTATGAAATCAAAATTGGAGAGGGGTCTTATGGTCTATCTGGGTGTAGACTGAGTGTGCTACACATTTGCAGTCTCTGTTTTTTGTGGGAACTTTCTCGAAAAGGCGGTCCTGCTCTGATTCTGTTGGTGGTAAACCTACAGGCATCCCAGTGGGCTGGGTTATTATTTTATCCTATCTGTATGTTTTGTTTGAACAAGTCTCTTATTTGTTTGTACAAGTCTCTTATTTCAGATTAATTTTGGTATCAGGCTATATGTCCTTCCTTTCTTCCCATTACATGTGTTTTTAGTTGATTTTCTCTAAGAAGTTCCAAGGTGACTCCTCTTTCATTCAGCCACATGGAAGCCTCAGTTATTTCTTGCACAGCCATTGTGATGAATCTGTAATTACAGTGGTGCCTCAGTTCCTGAACTTAAATTGTTCCATGATTTTGGAAAAGATGGGCATGTCTGTATATGTGTGAGAAAGATGGCTAAAGTCATGTCGTCACCTGATGCAGAGTTTGCAAACAAAAACAAAATTCTGCCAGGTGCTTCTGTTTGTGAACCAAACTGTTTGCAAAGAAAAGTACCCATGAATAGAGGCACCACTGAATCTTGTCTTTTTCTTTCACTGCCTGTAAGAAGGAAGATACGAGGGGGAAGTCAGAGACCTTCCTGGTAGAATGCCTTCCTTTTCATATGGTAGATGGTCACTAATTATATGTAGAAAATAGTATTGCAGCTATGTGGATAAAGTGATGGAGGAAATAAGGTAGGATTGGATGAGAGAATAAGAATAAGATCCATCCTTTCTTTTAGCATCTAAACTACTTCAGAAAAGTCTTTTTGAAATTACTTCAATTTTCTACTGCTTTTTGCAGTGAAATGGAGGATCAGGCAGCAGCAAAAATCCCTCCAACTGAAAGCTCAGGCAGTGTGTAGGCTGGCCTCTTCGCAGGTTTCTTGAAGATCATTAGGTATCCTCTGGTCTGATCCTTTTTGCTCAAGGAGTTGGCCGCTGTTCCTGAAATTATTATTTTTTTCCTCTTCTATTATGCTTGTCCGATGTGGCACTTATACTTTAATGCCTTATAGATAAAATGGTCTCTGTCAGACTGCACTTCTCATGCCTAGAGAAAGTTTTACTGCTTCATAAAATCCTGTAATGCCCCAGTGTTTAAAAAAGATCTATCACTCTATCAGTGGGTCTTTATGGGCTCTGTGTACATTTTTTTTCTTTTTTCTTTGCAATGCAAGGTTGGTTCCTGAAGCAAAAAGGGACAGAGATAAATGGATCTATGTGCGCCAACAAATGTCAAGAATCCAGCTAAACTTTATACTGAGGTGGTGTTAAACAGCTCATGCAAACTGTAGACGATCCCCCAGGCAACAGTATTAAGCACTACAAAGGGACTAGAATACAACAGTAAGATTCCCTTTCATAAGTAGTTACGGCAAGATTACTATTGTATTTGCTGGCTCGCATTAGAGAATCTTGATACTTGCTATGTTTCAGTTTTCTTTCACCTGACTGACACTCAGAGACTTAATGTCTGTTGAGTTCAGTTGGCGGACAGGGGACATTGAGCACAATCTGCTTCCTTCCACCTGTTCTATACCAACATCTCTGTGTGGGCTGTAAAAGCTTTGAAAACATCTTTTAAAGGTGTAAGCTGAGGGGAGAACTGTCATATTTCAGGCAGAAAACATATTTCTTTCATCTGTAGTCTTGCGGATGGTGTTAACTGCAAGTGACAGAATTTTGTTGAGGGGGGAGAAAGAGAGAGAGAGAGAGAATACACAGACATGTGCACAGCTGGCACCGTGTCTGTAGGTGTGCGGGTGACTCAGAGTGGCCCAGCGCTGAGAGTGGGAAGAGGTCTCAGGTTGCTGCTTCTCTCTGCCAGGGTGCCAAATCATCACCTACTGCGTCTATGGAAAGGGTAGTAACTCAGTCTCCTACCATTCCAGACATCTTCCGAACTTGCACTGTACTCCCCACTCTCTGAGAAGGGGCACTGGAACCTTATTTTTAGAAGCTTTCAAGCTTTTCTGCACTATTGGACAATGTGTTGTGTTAGGTTCAAAAGGTACACTAGTTTATTTAGGCTCTGGGCTTTGATAACAAAGATGGTGAATAAACATAGAGCAATGGCAACCAAAAGTGGGAGTTGACACAAGGATGCTTGGCTAATTTAAGCCAAAAAGTGCAAACAAATAACAGAAAATGGCAAAGGTGAACCATGCAGCTCCTCCAGGGAGTTGGCCTTGAAATCTGCTCCTTGCCCCAAATGCTTCATTGCCGCAGCTGCCCAGCTTATGCTGAGCAAACACGTGTGGCATGGCTGCTCCTTGTCCCAGGCAGGCTGTGGAACAAAACAAAAAAAATTAGGGTAAACACAGTCGCTTACCACCGAAGTACTTAGTTTTGATTTTGAAAGTGGTGGTTTTTAAGCAAATAAGCAGCAGTGGTCTTTAGTATCCAGATGGTCAGAAAGGCCTTCCCATTCCTGCCTGGAATCATCCTCTTAGAAGGGCAGACGGGCAACAGCCAAGGGGAGGAGAGAGCACACAAGGAAAAAGACAGCTTCTGGCCACACGTCTCTCATATTTTGTATTATGAAACTGTGACCTTTTGTTCTCCCTCATATAGGGAAAAAAGCATGTGAGCTGGGGAAAGTATAAAAAATATTATGTACTTCCCAGGGTTATTGCTGCAAGAAAAATGCTTCGTGTTCCAGGGCTTTGTGAAGTAGATGCTGTTTTGTGAGTCATTATTCCATGGGCATGTAGGGGTGCAGTCTCCCATCATAGGAAGTAGACTCAGGAGAAAGCAGTGCTCAGAGGCAGTAACCAAAGAGGAAATCCTCCCCAAGCATGTGTAGCTTGGTTATGATGCTTTGTCTATATGCATCAAAGCACCAACGGAAAGCAGCATATTAATACTTGTTATACGATTAGCACTGAAATTCTAATCAGTATCTTATAATTTCTAAAACTAGTATCAGAGCTCCAGTTGAGTCATTCTGAGATGCTATAGACCAAATAATTTTGGAGTAAAAGTATGAATTGATAGGACTACAGGTACAGTTTCAACCTGAATGCTCAAAACCAAAGAGCACATACCACAACCTTGACACCATATACTATTCAGGTGTGTGAGCAGAGTTTTTCCTTACCTGTGTTAATGAGCTCCATTTTAGTTGCTAAATGTCAAAGAAATTATCACACAACAAAGGTGTCGCACCTTGCCTGAGGACCAGCTGTCAGAGGAGGTGTGGAATCTACTGTCCTGAGCACGGCAAGTAAGTTCTGAATCTCCTTCCTGTTACAAAGCAATGTAATGAGTCTGCTGCTCAGACAGAAGTTTTCTAGGGATGAGCCTTCCCTCTTCTCTCCGTGGGGAGTCCGTGTTGGGCCTGAGTCTCCTGTCTCCTGATTGAACGCTGGTCCCTTCAGTGTCTGGAGGTCAGCCCGCTCCTCTTTCTCTCTCTACAAAGGGTAGATCCTATTGACAGTACCATGAGCTTGTGTAGGGGCCTGCCTTCTTAGAGGATTCTTTTTCCGTGCGTGTATGTGTGTGTGTGTGTGTGTGTGTGTGTTTGGTGCTGCTGTTAGGGATCGAGACTGGGGCCTAACACATGCTGTGCAAGGCTCTTCTGAAATATACTGTCAGCACCACAAGGAACTTTTTACGTATCAAGTTGATCTGTTTTACATTCTGATTAATTCTGAATTCCCAAAAATTTAGAACTGAAAAAAATATTTAAGTGTTGTGGAAGAATGCTCTATTTCTTCAAATGTGGAGGCCTGAGTTTTTCCTGCATAACTAAAGGACATTTATTAGAGAATTTCCTAAAAGATTATTTGCTAGAATAGTGATGTTGAAAGAGTCTGATGCTATAGAGGACGCAGAAAATTGGTATGTGGGGGAGATCATGTTCCTCTGAGAGAGGGTGATTATGTCTGCTGAGGGAGGAGCAGGGAAATGGGCACCAAACTCCTGCTCTCTCTGTCATGCATCGGAAGTTCTGTGATTATGTGATAAGGTCTGTCATTTGTCAGACTACTTAGAGGAACGTTTGTGGAGCTCTATGTTAAGCTGGGCTTCTGTGGTAGGTGACAACATGTGACACACCCTTTACGTCTGCAAATAACTCAGCTTTGTTTTAGTTGAGAGACAACAGCTCTGTCATGGGCTTTACCCTGTCTCTAATATAATCATTGTCCCCCTGAGAAGTGGCAGAGGCAAGGCTTCATGGAATGTGACAATGGGAGCCAGGTTAGAAGAGAGAGAAGAGGATGTATGTCATGTCACATATTTGGCCTTTGGGTACCTATCAGGTACCACGTGAGAACCACTGAGAAGTGAACCTGATGCCACTTAGAGAGGATGGATGCCGTGGTACTATGCAGTTTGATGCAGTTGGGACAAGAGTACTTGACTTGCACCTAGAGTCATAGTTCTGCCACCCATTTGATGAAGAAGAATCACTACTATTTGGGGGATCCTGATACTCAATAGATAGGACATTCTTATCATCAGCACAGGTTTTTATCTAGCTGGATCCTGCCTTGGGTATTATTGGGTCTGCTGCTAGACATTTCTACAAAGATGAATTCATTGAGCTATAGACTAAACTTAGAGCCTTTTATGGGGCTAAAGCCTATATGTTCATAATAAGAAAAAAATTGGGTAAAGAACCCAAAATGCTTGAGATATTATAGGTTTGGGGTCTGCCGTGTGAAGGGAGATAAATGGTGAAGAGTTCCAAGTACAGGGAGGTAAAGCACAAGGTGATATAAAAATGTATCTGTGCAAGCAAAGCACATGGGTAAGATGAACATGTTTATCATGAACATGCTACAAGAATTAGGAGACTCCATCTGAAAGTGAAACAAGGTCAAATAACAAACTAGTTAATAAATATCTTATTACCACCTCAACAGTGAAAGAAATGTGTGATTTCCTAAATTTTTACGAATCTTTTGGCCATCACTTTTTTGGCTACATTAATTCAACATTAATTCCTGAAACATACCTCTAAATTTCTAGGAAATACACATGTTTCATGTGTTACAAACATTTGAAATTTCAGTCCAACAAATATCTGTGGATATCCTAATACCTTTCAGGCCGATGCTGGCTACTGAATTTTAGTGCCAAATAAGAGGGAATCCTGCTTACAGTCTTTGTATGGAAAGAAACTGCTTGGAGCTATTTATTCCCTTCTTGAATAAGATTTCAAATTTTCTCTGAAAAGATTTAGAAATACAAAGTTGACATTAACGGCTCTCAGGGAAATTTTATTAATTGTTCCACCTCTAATTCTCACTACACTCTCCCTGAAGCATTACCTCAAGGTGACCTTGCCAGCTATAGGGCCAGAACTGCTATAGTTGCTGTTTAAAGCACATTAGTTAAATCTATTTGTCTGTAATGGGGCAGACTAGGACAGTAAAGAAGCAGGGAAGTGGAGAGGGTAATAAAAAGAATTTTTGTTCAAAGCAGAAAGGAAGGGGAAGGAAAGGAAAGGAGGCAGGCAGGCAAAGGAAAGAAAGGATAAAGGACAGAAAGGAGAGACGTAAGAAGGAAAGATAACCAAAAGAAATAAGCTAGATAATATGTACATTATGCATATTCCAAGTGTTGGAAAGTCATATTTAATGAGGATCACCTTCAGACCTTTCTGTGTTGTCAGGAAATCAATTTACATAACCCTAAAATTGAGTATCTGTCTCAATTAGAAAATTAATCTAACCAACCAATATCAACAATGTTGGTACAGTTAATGGTATCTGAAATGTTATGAATACCATTTACAATATGATAGGAAGGAATATATATTTACAGCTGACCCTAGCATGCATAAGAGGAATGTTTGATCAGTCTCTTGTAAAAACTAGTTACCATCTTGAGTCCTACGGTGGTCTCAGGATGCACTAAATTTGACCAAATTGAGTCAGATTTTTTTAACAAGGCACTTTTATGTGAGAAGTAGAAAAGTATTGACACAAGCGACTGGTGAAATTGGAAAATAATCAGGAAAAGACTGTTGATTAACCATTCCTGACATCTTTTGTTGGTCACAATACCTAACTCAGACAATAGCTCAAAGTAGTCTTGTTCCAGGGTGGTCATAGCCTAATCAAAAGAGGAAGAAGGTGAATCTCTGTAGTTAGTAGTATGCACATCCCTTGGAAGGAAAAACAATAGCCCTAGAGAGCATTACCTGATAGACTGCACTGGGTGGTGTTCATATTGTTATCCGTAGAAGTAATTCTTGGAGCCTCTGCTAGCTATAAGCTGTAATGTGGTATTACGTGATATTATCTGTTATAGTACTGAAGAAACGCACTTCCCAGGAATCAAGGGAGGTCTTGAAAAAACTCTAGCATCAGATCTGTTGTTTTTTACACTCCACCTTGTTGTTCCTTTGCCACCCCATGTCTGGGGGTGCCAAAAATAATTCCTTGAGAATCAACTTTGAGTACTGCTGGATGAAAAAATAAGTTGGCAGCCACGCTCACCGTGGCCAAAGGAAGTTTTACACACATGCATGCCCATTTCAGAAGAAAGGCAGTGGTGGATTCTGAATAAACCAAGAGACTCAGGTCTAACTGAGCATGCTGGCACATAGGCCAGTTCCCTGGGGGCTGAGGCAGCAGGATTGCAATTTTGAGCCTGACTTCGTGAGGCCTATTGTCAAAATAAAATATAAAAAGGGGTGAGGAGATAGCTCGGTGTGAAGGCCTGGGTTCACTCCTTAGAATGCATATGCGCACACACAGGAAAGGGAAGGTAGAAGAGAGAAAGACTCAGAAAGTTCTGCCTCGTTGGAAAGTCAGAATTTGTTTCCCTCCCTTCCCACATCCATGTTAGAGGACTGGTGTCTGGGCAGATGTGTGAATGCCTCGGCTTTTGATTTGAATAAACCTTCCTGAGTTCCAGCTCTAAACATAAGTGAATCTGAGCAATCTGCTTAACTGTCCAAGATTT
>PVJX010048370.1:0-11489 GCA_004027295.1 Dolichotis patagonum
AAGCGCCTGCTTTGCAAGCAGGCAGTCATGAGTTCAATCCCCAGTACCAAAAAAAAAAATTTATAAAATGATGTTAAAATCTGATGTAATTTTTTACAAGACCACTGACAGTGACACTAATTATAACAGCAATTTAGTTTCTCATTGAAAATTATTATTCTTATTCTTTAAAGACTAAATGGAAAAAGAATGATTTTTGTTCAATCTCATAGCTATTTAATGACACACCATACTTGCATTTTTTGCTAGCAGTTTCAATATTTGAAAGTATCTAAAGGACAAAAACAAACAGTACCCCATTTTTACTATACTGCTCTTTCTCATAAACATGCAGATTTGGGGGGGGGGGTTATATACTGGTTGATATACTAATTAAGCAGCCGAAGAAGAATATTCTCATTTTTAGTTCTTCTTCATTCAGATTTTAATTCTCACCTTTAAGCAAATTCCAGAAGAAAGATAAACAGTAAGATGGAAACAATATTAAAGGTTAAGTGTCTTTGCTCTGGGTGGACAAGTATTTCCTTTATCTGTAAAATTATCTTAATAGATTGCTAAGAACCATTAATGTTTTCTAGTTGTTTACTTTAAATCAAAATATAACAGATCCTGACTCTTCTTTCTTTTGTTTCCAAGTTTCATTATGTCACATTATCTTTTTTTCAACAATTAGGCAGCTTTTTAAAAAGAAGTTTTTGTCTTACATCAAAAAACTTCAACACAGGCTAAAGCAGATGCTTTTTTAAAAAAATAAATCAATATCTAATTCATTTCACTTTGAAATCACAGTACAGAAGTCCCATAGACTATTAACAAAAATGTTGTATTTTAAAAGTTCTTCTCTTTACTTGAAAAAAAAAAAACTGGCTTTTAAATTTATTGTGTGCAAGAGAGAGACAGAAAGAGACTGAGAGACAGGGAGGCAGGGAGACAGAAGAGTCCCACTTTGGTAAAATCCGACAGGGGAAAATACAAGGAAAGGAGGTGACATTCTCTATCAGCTTGCATTTGCTAATCTGGGAGTCTTACAAATAGGTCACTCATTAAAAGTTTATGTGGTGAATTCAGGAAGGCCAATTCTGAGGAGAAAACAGTAAAGGTTTTATGGACTATTCTGGGTGGGCACAAGCAACAGGCAGAATCCAAAGCATGAATACACCATTTCACTTTCATATACTCATCTAGCCATTCAGTAAGTATTCAATTCTTACTTATTCTTAAGCAAACACATCAAAAAAAATTTTTTTTCCTTTTTCTCAGGAATCAAAAGAAGAAAAATGGCTATGCAATTAAAGCCCTTCATCCCTCATAGCCCTTTTATAGTTACACGTATGCTGAAGAGTGTCAGACCTGGAGATGAGGGTGATGTCAAAGAAATTACTTAAGGAATGAGCAGGACATTTTGTTTTCCTTTCTTAAGAATGTCACCTTTTTTATTTTAAAAAACTTTTCAAATCCCTTCAGATATCTGTCAGCAACAATGTATACTAGAGATGGATGTGTGCTTAAGATTTTTAAAAGCAGTTTTAATTTTTATAATGTAAGTAACATGTACATGTACTTAGGAAAACATACAAACACTAATAAAAACTAAAAATACTCCACCTGAGAATCTTACTTTGTTTTCCTAGCATTTTTGGAATACTTTTCAAATGATTTCCAAAATTAATTTCCTATGGTTTCCAGGACCATCTGCATCTGGATGCTTTAATCTCGTAATTCAGGACTTCTTCATGGTTCTCTAGTTCACTGGATGATCTTGTTCTGTTCTTTCACTGTCAGGAGGGCTCTCTGTTCTGTTTGGCATAGCATCAAGCTTAGGGCATACTAGTGATAAGGATTTACATACTGAACTCTGGTAAAATTCCTAAAAGACATTGCAATAAATAATGAACAGCTATACTTACATTTTCCCCAAACTTACAAGATTAAGTCACATATAAGATTAAATACTTTTAAAGTCCCCTAATTATTTATTGAATTTTCCCCTTGGTTTAGATTTTTAGTAACTGCACAAATGATATCCTTGTTGTGGTAATTTTGGTTTGAAATTTGGTCATTTCATTTCGTATTATGAAGCTGAGCATAACGATGCACACCTGTATTCCCAGCACTCAAAAGGCTGAGGCAGGAGGATAACAGAAAGCTTTAGGCCTGCCTGGGTTACACAGTGGGCTTAAGAACAGCCTCAACTATGTAGTGAGCCCTGTTCCTACACACGAACAAATCATATTGCTACGAGACTCCAATCTTACTTCAATCTTCAGTTCTGCTTTTTCCAGCAGAGGAAGAAGGTTGCTGATTCAGTCACTGCCAAGTAGAGGAAGAAGCCATGGGTCCCCATTTAGCTTACTCTGTGCCTGAGGTGGACCCTCCTCTTACTGCTAGAAGGGAAGGGTTCTCCATGTCCCTGCAAGGTCTCCACTGACCCAGAGAAAGCAGTGACTTTGCTCTTGGTGGCGGTGCTAAAAGTCCTGGCTCCCCATTAGGCCCCTTGGTTACCAGAGTTCAAGTCCCCTACTTGGCCTCTCACCTTATCAGTGGGGCAGGGGTTCCTGCTCATAGCTTGGCAAGTGTTGCAGGCCTTCCATTTTATATTGGTGGAGGAGGCGGTGAGGCTAATTTTTTTCTGTGTTGCTTCCCTGCAGTAGAATGGTTTTTATCTAAACGTTTTTGTCTTGTTTGTCTTGTTTCTCTGGGTCCTTTGAGCTCAGAGTTTTGCGGGAGACTTCGGTGTCTGTGCCTTTTGACATTTCTGGATTTCTGGCTTTTTCAGCTCCAAGTCTGGGATAAGTGAGGCAAAGAAAACTGAAGGGACTCATTCCAGCATTGCTCCTCAAATGCCCAGTTCCCTGGCCAATCTGCTGCCTTCTCTCCTTCCTGGTACCCACTGGGTTTTCTTTACGTGTTGTGGTTAGTAGTACATAGGAAAAGTACACCTATTCCACCTTCTTAGGTGCATAAGTTCTTAGCTGAAATCGTTCAGCCAACCTTACTTTACCTAGAACATAATCTGCGGAAACACCACCATTATGAAAAGACCACACTTAACTCTCAAACCCCATTTAATTTTAAGCCCAAATATTTGGCTCTCAAGTCAGTTTTGATAAAAAACGTGAACAGCAATCCTGAGTGAGTGCAAGTGAACCATGCAGTGAAGGGCTGCTGGAGAAACACACTGGCTCTCTCTGTGCCCCAGGAGTTTTAGAATGGGACTTGGAGATTTCCTAAGTTACCTTATTCAATTAAGCTCATCGCATCAGGCCAAATAAACAGCTGAGCTGGGCGCGTGGCAATGACTGATCCCAGGTGGAATGAATGGAAGAAAATAATCCGGTGAAGGAACAAGAATAAAAAAAGACATCCAAGGGAAGAACACAAGAAATGGCACTCCAGAGAGCATGTGTGAATGTTTCTCATTTGGCACCTGGTTTTTTTGTTGCTAGTTGCACATCTTTGTACATACAAGCATGTATACATGCCCTGCTCTCTGGTTTTATGAGTCAGATCCCCTCTATCTTCGTCATAACTCAAGCGCATCTCCACTACTGGCAAAGGTCTATGAATTTGCATAGAGGGTCTCTGCACAGGACCTGGATGGCCCGGCCACCGGTGCTGCTGCTGCTGCAGCTGCCACACGGGGCGTGCTTCTCTGATGGTTGCCAGAGTCACTTTATACCCTCAATACTGGCATGTTATCCTGTCTCTTTTTATGTGCTTGGTTGCTTTCCTTTACTCCCCCAACCTAACACTCCTTTTGTTTGCCTTTATTTTCTCTATTGTTCTGCAGCATAGCTATTTAATGTCAACAGAAGATATAACTGAATGAGTTGACCAAAACCTCTAAAGAAGCTGAAAACAGAAATAACCATAACACATACTAAAAAGCAATACACACACACACACACACACACAACCAAAATGCTCGATGGACAGACTATTCACCATCTTAGAGTTGAAATTATACAACCAAGAAATTATTGGTTCCATTGGGTAAAGCTTTGAGGGGAATCACTGGATCACTTGTGAAAGGATAACTCCTTCATTTCTTCTGCGCCTTCCACTTACAAACTAGCTAGTTTTTGTTTCATGATCTTGCAAAACCCTCTTCTAAAAGACTTCAATTGTGAGTTCTCTATGTGGAAGGTGGTTAATGGGAGAGAAACTCAACAGTAGACCTAATGATAGGAATGTTGCAAGTCTCTGAGGATCCCAGTATTAACAGCCCCTCTTTCTCACCAGAAAGATGTACAAATAAGTAATCAAAGCAATGCACACAAAGAACCAAAATATCAGTAACTTTATTACTGATAAAACTAGATTAGAGGAAACAGCTTAGCTGAATCAACCCTAGTTCGGGGCACCCTGGTCCGCTACCCAGAATTGGGAATTGCTGGGGGGTTCCGGATGGGGGGTGGCACAGCAAAGCCTGCGCTGGAGAACAGAGCACAACTGGAACTCCTGTGAGCTGTTAGCTCCCCAGGGGAAGAAGAGAAGCTGAGCAAAGCATACCCAGGTATTTACATTTCAGATTTACCCATCAAATAAATGACTCCCATGGGGAAGAGCTAATAAAGAGGTAGAGGGAGGTCAGGAGTTTCACTAATTACATTCCTTCCACTGGAGGGAACATCAGAAGTGGGGGTAGGGTGAGGGAGGAGCCATTCTCCGGGGATACATTCAGCCTTCACAAACCCAAGTACTCTAGTTCACAGATGCATACGACATCAACATTATCAGAAACACTTCCCTAGAATTCGAGGACTCAGAGATTTGCCAGTGTGTAAGAATGACTGAAAACACTTGTATTACCAGTGATTTCTCTTCCAGGGCCTTTCCAGAATGTTTTATATTTGGGCTGTACTTCTGATCCAAACAATGATAAAACAGGTTTGTGTTAACAAGGAAACTGTGAGACAGGAAGGAGGGGAAAAGGAAGAAAGAGGAGTAAGGGAAATGGAGGGGAGAGGAAGAAAGGGTAATCCCCCTTAACAAGGGTATTTAAATAGTCTCCTAAATCTCCAAGTTTTTTTCTGTATCTCTTTTGAGTTCTGCACTGAGTGGAGAGAACAATTTCAAAATCTGGAAACTTAACAAAAAAGAGTATTTCTGGCAGACTGCATTACACTGTCTTTCCCTAATTATTCTCTGTGTAAAAATTACTGTCAAGCCAGGCATGGTGGTACATGCCTGTAATCCCAGCACTAGGGAAGCCGAGGCAGGAGGATCATGGTGAGTTTGAGGCCAGCCTGGGCTAAAAAGTGAGCTTGAGGACAGTTTGAGCTACACAGTGAGAACCTATCTCAAAAAGGCCAAATAAATAAATAAAAATAGTAATAATTACTTTGCGGGAACAAAGTATACCTTAGGCAAATGTGTAATTTTTTAGCATATATATACTATACATAATGATTATATCCCTTATGGGCTGCTGATATGTGTACCTAATGCATCTCAACTTTTTTATAACTTTCCCCCACTCCCATTCATCTGCTTACATTTACTGGCCCCCTTCCCATTTGCAAAAGATCTTCCTTATTTTCTGTTACCTACTTTTTATTTTGCTCATTATATTTTGGGTTTCTTATGTAAGAGAAAGTATGAAATATTTAAGTTTGTATGTCTGATTTATTTCACTTAACGCTACAGTCTCAAAGTACATCCGTTTTTCTAGAAATGAATTCTTTATGGCAGAGTACTCCATTGTGTACATTTCCATTATCTGATCATCTGCTGATGAGCATATAGGTTGCTTCCAAGATTTAACTACTACGAGATATGCCATAAACATGGATATGTATGTGTCACTAAAATGTCTTTAATTCTTTTGGGAAAATACCTAGAGGAGGAATACTTGGCTTGAGTAGAATTTCTAGTTTTAGTTTTTTGAAGAATTTCCATAATTTCTGTAACATTTCCACCAGATATATAACCCCTTTCCCACTTGCCAGATTTGTTGTTACTAGATTTCACGACGATTGCCATTCTTTCTGGAGGTGAAGTCTTACTGTTACAATCTGCATTTCTCTAATGCTTCAGCAAACAGAAACAACAAAACAATACCCATGATGTGGAGGCAGATTTATTTTCGTCAACAGGCACTGTTTGGGATCATTCCCAAAATTCCCATGTCTGGTGGTCTACGGCTTATATGGGAAGAGCAAGCAGGCAGTACAGAGGCAGAATGGCTTGTCAATTAGGGATTGGTTCTTACAATAAGCATCATAGTGACCACCTATGCATCACAGTGCCCAGCTGTTTCTAAGAAACAAAAGTAACAGGAACTCTAGCTGAAACTATTACCTGGCAACTAACAAACTGAAGTGGCTTGGTGGGGGTGGGAGTGGGGGGTTGGGGCGATCTTCTGCTACACTAACACTCAGAGATGCTGGGCAACTTTTCATAGAATAATCAAATTCAGTAGTGTAACAAGATACAAAATCAATACACAAAAATCAGTGGTGTTCTTGTACACCAATAATGAACTACTCCAAAAAGAAATTAGGAAAACAAAACCATTCACAATAGTTATCAATAAAAATTAAACTTAAGAATTGAGACTGCTACAACAAAAATTACACTATTCTGAAAAAGGAGATCAAAGAGGACATCAGAAAATGAAGATACTCCTTGTTCCTGATAGGCAGAACCAATATTGTCAAAATGAACATATTTCCAACACAGAAATGTGTATTTCTAAGTAATGTTAAGGGAGGAGTAAGCAGCACTCAAAGCTGTGGCGATCATTTCAAACACAGCAATGAACACTACAGTCATTTACCCTGCACCAGACCAGAGGGCAGGACTTGCGGGCTGAAGGAAGCAGAGACTGAAGCTGCGGGCTGGGGAGAAACTACACAAACAGTGGAATCTTTGCCCAGAAATGTCCTTGATTCACAAGAAGAATCAGGATTAATTTCATTGCTGAAAATGAAAACCACAAATATGGATCTGGGAGCTGGGCTACATTTCACCTGACTTTTCCTACTTGCTGTTTTTACCAAAGCTTGAAAATGGCATTGTTTCCCCTGGCAAGCTTTTATTGGTGGTCAGGGTAGGCAGCACTGAGTGACTGTTGAGACTTTTGAAATGCTGTCATACTCAGTCCATTTTTAGGGGCAACTGGGAAGTTAAGTCACCCTGTAGAACCCACAGTTCGAGAATAAAGAGAATGAAGGAAGCGTTAAGAGTCAAACAGATACACACATACACACACACACACACACACACACACACAGTACCGTTCACTACCAATCAATAAACCAGGTGCAGGGTGTCTGACTGGTCATTAACCCCTGTGGGGGTAAGACTTGCAGCTCTTTCCCACATTTGTGGCTTCCCATGGCCTAAGCAGCTCGCCTGTCAATTCTAGGAGAAAAGGAACACTGTAAACCAATCAAGCCCAACACTTTCCACATCACTCATTCTGCTACTGCAGCTGCTTAGAGCACCGTAAACTGTGTATCAATACAGTACGCAGTAAAGGTACGCAAACTTCGTGCCTGCTTCCTGCGTCAGCTCCAAATGTCCACCTGAGCTCAAGTACAAAGATCTTGGGAGAGAAGCAGGACGTAGTTCTGAAAACATAACCTTGACCAACTAGCTAAGGGAAGTCCAGAAAGCTGCAAAACATTGCAGTGGGGGCGGGGGGATTAATTAATGGTCAACTTGTAACATTCAGACTGAACCGAGTCAGCATGGTTCTGGGTGTCCATGGCCCACCAGAGGATTGCTGCCAACAGCATAAAAGAACTGGAGATGGTATGCTGTTCATTCTCCTGCAGAAGCTTATTGCACTAGTTTTCCTGATACGACCTCAGTTATTATCAGCGGAGGCGCTTGGTTTCTTGCTGTCACTGAGAATGGTGGTGGTACTCTGAGGGAGTTCTGGGCCTTTGCAGTGCAGATCCTTCTTACAGACTAGTCATTGTCTTGGGCTCTATGCCTCCAGCTGGACTCATGGAGGACATTATCATGGGCTCTAGGCCTTTAGCTGGATTCTTTGCGTCTCTGGTGTGTGAACAGATATTTTGTGTTCTTCTGACTTTTTGGACAAATATTATAAAATAGTCCTGGAAATTATGTGTCCTGTATTAAATCTGTTTCCTTGCACACCCTGACTACAACAAAGTGAGTCTGTGAGGGTGCTTCTTGAAGAGATTTGCATTTGAATAAGAAGGCTGAGCACCTGCATTCATGTGGGTAGGCATCATCCTATCTACTGGGGGCCCTAACAGAACAAAATGGAAGAGCAAATTCTGTCTCTTTGCAGAGACATCTGTCTTCTGTACTCAGAGATCCTGGTTCTTGGGCCTTGAACTTCAAGGACTTAACACCTGTGCCACCCCACACCCCAACTTTGGTTTCAGTCTGGGAATTACAGTGAGTCTCTGACTTGTGGACATCAGAATTGTAGACTTTCACAGACATGAACAGCCCTCAACTTATGAACATTTGTGGATGCAAACAAATAGAGGAAGTAGCTCACACATCTGCCAGACGTCACAGGCATGCTGCTGAGTGCTCACTGCAAGGTACAAGAGTTCGCAGCAGCACAGTGCTCAGTCACAGCCCAGGATGTCAGGAAACAAGAAAAGCAGCAGTGATGTGGAAAAACTGCTAGGAAGCACAAAGCAATATACACTGCATACTTGCGTCAAAAGTGTATAAGACCACATCAAACTTACAAAGGAATCCCACTTACCAACATTTTCCCTGAATGGAACTCTTTCCTCTGTCAGGGACTTGCTGTATTTCAGCTATGCTGGTTTTCAGACCATGGAAATTACAACCCAGGCCATCCAGGTTCTCTAACGTACAAATTATTGATGGGGGCCTTCCGGGCCTCAGAATCACATGATAGCTAATTTCATAATAAATCACTGGACAAAAATCAGATGTAATTGAAAACTACAGTGAATGTTTAATTTTTTTAAAAAAAAAATTTACTACAGTAAACATTGCCAGGAATCTGCCTCAAAAAACTCCATCTTCTTCACACTTATCTCATCATCACCTTTGAAGCAGTTCCGAAAATCCTGCACATGTCTTTCATTGTACTGTAGTGGCTAGCTCCTTGTGAAAACTGATGTAAACCATTTACCTTTCATGGTCATTTTGACTTTGGGAAGGAGCAGGATGTCACACAGTCCCAGGTCTAGTGAGTAAGGTAGCTAAAAACACACTATGGTGCTTTTAAAAGCCTGCCCTTGTGTTGGATGGTACTCAGCAGCAATCACCATTTTTTTAATCACAGCTAGTAAAGACATTTGTACCTACATAGATCTATTACTTCTGACTCTCCAGAGAATCCTATTTCAGAGGGGATCAAATACCTATAGGATTAACAGAGAACAGTGATTGCTACATCCTGGGATGTAAATTTGTTCCTAAAAGCAAGTTGGGTGTTTCACTTCATTTTGATGGCAAAAATCATTTTGGTCTTCCTCCTGGGCCCGGAGAACTTCTTACCAAAATGGAGTTACATGATCATAAATCGGTCATCCAAATGCTGCAAATACTGGATTTTGGAATAGTTGATCTACTGAAGGCTTTTAAAGCACAAGTCCATCTTCAAGAAGGACCAGTAGAAATAAACTGTTTGCACAAGTAAATAGTAAAGTCAAGAACTGTCTCCTTTTGAAGACAACACAGTTGGGCTTCTCACTTTTACATGAAACCCGAAGTTTGATGACTTCTTAAGAGCATAAATTTAGAGTAAAAAATTTATGTGGAAAAGCCTGTAAGAAAATGTAGTAAGTTAACAGTGGTCAATCCAGGAGAGGGAGATGGAATTGGGAGACAGGCACAGACAATGCTCAGTTTTTCTCTATGCTTCTTGTACCAATGCATTTGGAAGAGTGATGTTTCTTGTACCAATGCTTAGTAATATCTATAGTGACCAAATGAGCCCTTCACAATGCCATAGAAGATCTTAGACTTAATCTTTTGGGGTTATGGTACTATCTATAGACCCTGCTTTCAAGCAGAATGATGAGGCATGAATACAAATTACTGTGATACACAGTAGAAAGAGGTTCAGGTGAAGCATGAGATTTGGGAAAGTAATGTCTTCTGAGGAAGATCAAGAGAGGCAGATCATATATGAAATGAGAGCAATTATGAAATGCTTAAGCATACTACACACTTCTGTTTATGCCCCCGCCCCGTACTGTGAATTTAGGGGTACTCTAGTCTTTACTGCTGAACTACGGCACTGGCCACCACCACCCACATCCTGCAAATCTCACCTAAGTAGCCCAAGCTGGCCTCAAACTTGCAACCCTCCTGCATCAGCCTTTGAGAAGCTGAGATTATATGCGTGCACCTCAGTACCCAGCTTACTTATTCTTTAAAATCTAATTCAAGGGCAACTTTGTCATGAAGGATGCCATTTCTTCCAGAGTTTAATGGCTCTTACCCATGATTTTCAGTCCTACCTCCACATAAACATGCTTTCCCAGTTATCAATTTTCCTGCATTTGACTCAAGAGTTTAAGCTAGGAAGCGTTTTTTTTGTATGCACAAAGCTTGGCTCTAGCATCTACCCTGCCCATCCATCTGCTGAATGTAGGAACTCTATACAAGGTATTGGGAAGACATACAAAACTGAGTGAGATACAGTACCTACCACTGGACAAAAATGTATCCCAGCAGACTCAACGGCGCCTTGATAGAAACTGAAATGATGCAAAAGACTACGGGAACCAAGAGGATCAAAAGCAGTTACAGGATGAAAGAAGAGAAAAAAAAGAGGAGATGGTATTTAAGTTCCTCTTACAGGTAGAAAGAGGAACATGGCACAAGAGGGATACTATGCAGAAGCAAAAGCATCATCCCATCAAAATCTATCAACAAAGGAACTTGAAAATATTTAAATGACACAAATTATTATCAAGGTAGTGTCCAGGAGACCAAACTTTCATCTATTTCCCTTTTGAGTAACAGACATCTTTGAAAATAAATCCAAAGTTAACCCATGACTAGAGAAGAAAGCTAGTAAAGTAAATTATCCTAGAGTCATAAAAGAACCTGTCTATCAACTGATTTCCTGATCACTGGCCCCCAACCACAATTTCAGTGCATTGGCTGCATAAGCAAAAGAAATGAATCACTAGTTAAAAAGTAGTGCCATAATCCACAGTGCAATTCAAGGCCTGGCCTTAAAGCCCACTGAGCTTCTGTCTACAGAGACTTGTGTAAGCTTCCTCTGTTCCTACCAGGTAGAACCTAGAATGTTTTACTGCCTGGTGATAAAGCATTCTGTTATTTGTGTCCCTTAAAATTAGATTCATCTAGGCCATGTTTAATTCCACTTGCAGCAGAGAAGATATGAGGAACAAACAACAGGTTGCTGTGACCCTGTTCTAACCTCCCTTTTCAAGAAGCTTGCAGATCCGATGCCCTGAATTGAGAACTTGTTTCAGGTTCTGGAGACAGCTGCTACGCCTGGTCAGGTGGCCTAGGCAGGAAACACAAAGAGCAAGGAT
>PVJX010048371.1:0-11500 GCA_004027295.1 Dolichotis patagonum
GATATGGTGTTAGCTACTGTTGATGTCCAGTTGTCTTAAGGTTAAGTACTATGTTGCCTATGTTGTCCTGTTCTGATCTGCTCTGTACTGCCCTCTTTTGTTTTATATATATATATATATATATATATATATATATATATATATATATAATAATTTCTGTGAGTAGCCTTTACAATTCCTCTGTTTTAACTCCTTCTTCGTCATTCACATGCTTTATTCTTAAATTATAGAACTTCTTGCCATACTCTAGCCTGTTTATGGTTACTACCTGCTCCCTTGTTATTTTTAAGAGATTTTCCCTTTCATGATCACACATTGCAAGCCTCTGTTCAATTTCTGATAGTCTATCTTTGGTTTCTTTCAAGCATTTTTGCCAGCTTTCTATGGAGTCTTTAGGTTCCTGACAATCTCTTTGAATCTGCTTCATGAGTTCTAGGGGTTTTTTTATATTCTTCATGGAACATTTCTCTCCTTTTGTGTTCCTCCATTCTTCTGTCTGTATCTTCTTGTGAGGTGCCCAGCCTTTCTTTTATTAAGCTACTTATCTCTAGTTAAATTTAAATTAATATTTCATTTTTGATCTTGTTTACGAGATCCCGAAGTTATCTCTTTATGTCTGCTGATGCTGTGTTTGATGTTGCATGCTTGCTGCCCTCAATCTCTTTTGTATTTACCTCTCCTCGATCAACATTCTCAGGGTTTGGGGCTGGGGTTTTTTCTTATTTCTTTCTCTAGTCATGTTTTGGTTCCATCCATACAAGTGTATAGTGTAATTCCCAGACCCTTTTCTTGTTGATTAGGGTTCTTCTGGAGCACATGGTCTAAGGGCTTCCGCCCTCTGCAGTCTGCTATCAGAGATTGAAGTGCAAGCAAGGGTAGTGTGCACTGGCTCCTCCCCTCCAGACCAGTCAACTTTTGTGGATCTTTACTGCATCAGTGTGCACCGTGCTCAGAGAATTAATTTGTATCGATCCACTGGGTCCCGACCATGGGCACTGCCCAGTCCAAGTAGATCCCACCAATCCGCTAAGTGAGGGAGTAACCAACTGAAGCCACTTCCTTACAGAGTTAGGGCTGTCCTGTCCAACTCCAACATGTCATCCAGTTGGTTGCCTTTCCCATGGGAGGGTCTTATTCCTATCGCTCACCTTGTGTTGATGCTGGTCCCTGAGAACCGCTGGGTTCCCCAACCTCTGACCTCAACGCTTCTGTGGCGAATTCACAGTGCCTCTGGGTGAGTTGCGTGCAGTGCCCATTCAGCTGAGCCACACACTGGGCTGCTCCGCTCCACTCTCTGGCCGCTCAAGCCAGTCGCATCGGAGCAGTTTGGTCAGTCAGGTCGGTCTTGGTCAGGAATTCAGGTGGCTTGGCAAGAGTGCCATGATTGCCAATCTTAGCTTCTCTAATGGTAGCCCCAGGACTTCATATTTTAGCAGCTCCTTTCCATTCAGTTTCTTCCTGGATTGAGAGATTCCATCTCCCTCTGTTTGGGTCTCTCCAGGGTGTTCTATTCTGGCATTTTTGCTGTCTCTCCCAGAGAGGATCCCTCTCCTGCTACCTACCAGTCCACCATCTTTGGAAACTCCCCTAATAATTTTAAATTTTTAATTTCTTATCCAAGCACTGCCATTCATTTTGTCTTTAAATAACTTTTTTTAAATTCCTTTAGTTCTATTCAGTAAAATTAAATGTTGACATTCAACCCACAGTATTTCAACTTAATCTGCTTATTTCCTCACTTTGTCTATCATTGCTTACTCCTGCTTAATTTCTTTAAAAATTATGCTCTATTTTCTTAGTTCTCCTTTTTTTGGACTAATCTTTGTAGTTAAAAGGATTCACATACTAAATGTCTGATACCAATTAGGTTATTTTTTTTATTTTTATGTATTATTTCTTCTTTTCTAATTGTGTAACCATGTTTACATTTGAAAAATTCTTTGCTGCTTCCTCATTCTTTGGCTACTTGCATCATTGTTTTGTAGTTTAGTTTAGTCTCAAATTATTCACTTTCCATGTTTCCCTTTCTCTGGTTCATGACAATCCATTTTCTTATAATTACTTTACTGCTCTTTGAGTATGTTTCCCTGAGGAGGTGAGAATACTAAATTTCCATCAATATCTTCCAGCTGTCTTAGGTATTTATGGCAAAAATATTTGTTTGATTTCTGAGCTTTCAAAACCAGAAACTTAATGTGACTTCTAATGTAAAAATTACTTTAGAAAATGCTTGGATTAAAACTTTTACCTATCCTCACAGGTTTAGTTCAGTTTTGATATTTCTTTGTTGATTTTGTGACTAGTCGATCTGTCTGTTTGTGACAGTGGTATATTAAGGGCACCCATTATAATTGTTTTAGTGCTAATTGGATTTATCACATCTGTTAGTATTTCTTTTATAAAGTTGGGTGTGGTAGCATTTGGTGCATATATATTTATGGTTGATATCTTTTCTTGGAGTTTTTCCTTAACATGTAGTGACTTTCATTGTCTCTTTTCATCAGTCTTGTGTTAAAGTTTTGTTTGCAAATAAAACAGCTACCCCTGCTTTTATGTGGATTCCTGTTACATGCAGTAATGTATTGCATTCCTTCACTTTCCATCCATGAATTTCTTTTTGAGTTATGTGTGTTCCTTGTATGCAGCATATTGTTAGATCTTGTTTCTTGATCTATTCCACCTTTTTCTTTTGACTGGTGTATTGTGGCCACTTACATTGATGGTTGTAACTGATATGCATTGACTTATCTTTGCTATTTTATTTCCTGTTGTTGATTCACTGTCTTCCCTGTCTGTTTAATTAATTATCTTTCCTGGTGGATTTGTTCTTGTTGATGTTTTGGGGATGGTGGTGTTCTTTATCTCTTTCAGAAATTTTGGAGACCTGGCTTGGTGGTAATGAATTTCTTCAGTTGCTTTTTGTCATGACAGTATTTTATTTCTCTATGGATTTCAAAAGATAATTTTGCAGGGTACATTAATCTGGGTTGTGGTTGCTTAATTTCAGGACTTAAAATTGTCTGGAAAGAACTGGACTTTAAGTGAGGAATGTTGGAAAAGAGCTATGACTTCAGTAAAGGAACGTAACTGCTAACAAATAATTGTGTGATGGGAAATGAACTAATAAAATATACCAAGTACAATTTACCTAAAATTTACTGATCTAATAAAAGTACTTTGTGTTTTCCAAATTTTAATTGGATAGAAAGAAAATGGAAGCCCATTTTTAGATCTGAGGGCACAGAGTTAAAAGGAAAATAGATCTGTAGAAGCAGCAAAATAATCAGCCAGAATACCTAATTTTTGTTAAGAATATACATGAGTCATACCATAGGTAGCAAGTATAGTAAAAAACTTTATATGGAATGCAAATAGTACTCTCCACTCATATACACACTGGAGATTTAGTGGTAAATAGGATGGATCATGTATCTTCACTCATTGATCTGAATTAACAATGTAGCAATATTGAAATTTAAATAGTAACAGGAGGAAACAGTAACAAATATCATGTTTCAAAGCTAAACTGGAAGTGTACTAGACAAAGGCACAGCAACAGCTTAATACTCTTGAATTTTTTATAATAGATGGAAAAATACTATTTCTGATAGTATACTGAATTACTTTTGCATCAATATTATTTCATTCAAAATTTTCCTTAATGAAATGACAGTGTTAGCCCAGATCCATAAAAATATACAAATGTCACACAGCACACTGTTTCATGTAACATAAAATCTCAATAAATGTTAGTGAGTGATTTGGTATTATTATTTTCTTCATTATAATAATGATTGCTCTGTTTCAAGGTTAAGATTATTCTTTATAGATAAGTAATTGTCTCTTAAAAATTTAGAGAGGAAAAAGAGGGAAATATTAATTCATACTAATTGATATGTGTAGCTAGATAAACATAATTATTTCTCACAGTTAAATTCAATACATTTCATAAAGATAAGGCAGATATTTCATGGATAATTGTATCTAGAATTCTACACTAGCATTGTCTTTTACCAAGCATAAGCATAAATAATTTTAAGTAATTTAATCAATCACATGTCTTGGCAATCAAATTTAACTACAAAGTTAAAAATAACTCTGCTATAAAAACATTTTATTTCATAAGACTACAAGGTTGTGATAAATAATGAAATATGCAACAATATAAAAATAATAAAATTAGTATATTCCCCAGTAATTTACATTCTTTTAAAAATTCTTTCATTTTCTCTTAACAGAACCAATATTGTTTCCATTTTCTTCTGTTATTGTCTAATTCTACCACTTTTACTTCCATTACTTTTCTCAATTGATTAAGTTAGTTCCATTAATAATCATAGAGTATAGAGTAAATTCATGCCAGAATATTTATGAGAAACTACAAATTATATATAAATGGGAATTATATATGACCTCTTATCCTCAGCTACTTTATGACCATCAGATTGATTGTTAAATATGATTTTATGCTTGCAAAAGGAACATTTACCTCATTTTATTTTGGCAACATTTCACTTTGAAAATGCACTTCGAGTTGTAAAAAGCGGAAATGTTGAAATAAAGTCCAAAACAATCTCAATAATAATAATTAGCAAAATGGATTTTCTCTTTTACTGCCCACTGAACACTTCATACTACTTTTCTCATAATTGAAGCTTATGAAATTGATATATATATATAATAAGAATGAATATATATTCATAAATTAATAAATAAGAATGAATATATATTCATAAATAATAAATAAGAGTGAATATATATTCATTCCTATTTAACAAATGAAATACTAGGGATCTGGATTATTAGATATTTTGAGTCACACAGAGATAAGAACTAGAAGAGTTTAGATTTATAACTGTGGTCCATCTGAAATCAGAGTTCATACATTTTAACTAAGGTGCATTAAGTAGAAATATATTTGTAAATAATGAAAAACAAAGTTGTCACTTAAACATGTTCTTTCAAGGATTTTATGAATGACTAGTTTTATACTTGAAAAAATATTTTGTCAAAACAGCATTTTTATATTTTATTTCTAGTGCTTGGTAATTTCTGAAACACTGACTTGTTAAGTGTACTTTAATGGTATAAGTTATGCAATCTGCAATATTAATTACGGAGAGAATCACCCAGGTTAATTGCTCAGTAACTTCACTCTAATGAAATAAAAATAAATATATTCTGTCAGGCTAATTTTTATCCCAAATACTCTACATGTAGCTTAACATTTTTACATTTAATTATAAAAATATGCTAAAGTATGAAGTGATGCACTTTCCTCAGCTTTGGAAGATATAAGTTAATTATGCTTAAATATTATATTTAAAATTTATTTCATCATTTTGCAAAATAACATAAATTTTATTATTTTTGTAATGAGAGTTTTTGTTTTGCAGTGAGTAATTTGTAAAATGTTTTTCAGTTTGTACTTTTTCAGTTTCTGAAATTGCATGTTTTTTGAAGTATTTGTGATTGTTTGAAGAGATGAAGACAAGACCTTTAACAATGATATGTGTTTTCTACTGGTGTAGACCAGCTTTTTGAGTTCAATGTCCATTTTGGAGTGCATGAAAGAGGCAATTGAGCAAACAGGAACAAATGGGTAACTTCTCAGTGGACAGCAGATTATGACTGTTTTATCTACAGAGATGTATTAATGGGGTCAATAATGCAATTTGACTTCTTAATGGAAAAATAAGTGAGTTCTAGAGTAATAGCTTTGCATCAGATTACTTTGCGATTATCGCTGAATGAAATTAGTCTCTTCCTAATTGTTGTGAGACTAGGTATTCAACATTTTAATTATATAGCCAGTTCTTTTCCCAATATTTCTCCAATATGTTGAATAAAATTGATTTCAAAAGCAGTTTCCTTTTTTACTTGGAAAATGACTGTTTTTCTTGGTTTTTATCACTTAGTTCCCAAAGGGGGAACAATTACAGCTATGCTAAGAAGGCATACTGAGGTATAGTTTTGAAGACTGTACATTTTTTTCTCAACAATTTTCTTGTTAGAATGCATGCTATACAAGGTTATGATGATGTGTATAGATAAGGATTTTAAATTCCAAATTTATTAATTCAATAGATTTGAATCAAACATTTACAAATGTTAGGCACTGTTCTGGACATCAAGTAAATAATACTGAACAAAAAAGAAAGACAATATTCGTATGATTCAATCAGCATTTTAGATAGAGTTGCGTGGGCAAAGAAAAGAGACAAAATAAATACAGTAATACCTCCTCCATTCATGAAGCCTTCTGTTCTGGAACAATTCAGTTCCCAAACAGAAGCATTCTGCAAACTTTTACTTTCAATCACAAACTCTGCATTAGGCAAGGAACACAATTGCAGTCATCTTCCCAGAAATCATGAAATGAATTAAGTTCATGCACTCGAGGTAACACTAACTCTATTTAAGTAAATTTAGAAATAATTATCAATGGTAAATGGTAAAATTCAATCCAACGGAAAAAATGGAAGAGGGGAGTTATGGGATCAGATTACATTTTTGACAAGTGTGTCCATGTGGAACTTCTTGAGAAAGAAACTTTTTAACAAGTCCTGGATGGAAGCAAGAACAGTGTCCACGTGAACATCTGCCAGGCTTCCTACATGTGTAGAAAAGCATACAGCTAATGCAGAGAGCACACGGGGAAGCTTGTCTGCATCCTAGAGTCTCAGAAATAAAAGGAGAACAAAGCAGAAGCAGAGAAGAAAGAGTAGGAGTGGAGCTCAAACTAGCCATGGAAGCAAAATCACTTAGAATCACTAAACAGGATAATGCATTGACTTCTACAGCAAGTAAAGTAAGACTGTTTTGCAAATGTTCGAGCAAATGAATAATTTCATTTGAATTATATTTTATAAAATACCATTCCAGCTGCTGTTCTGATAAAGACATAGACCACTTAGGAGCAGGAACATTGTTTCTCTAATTCAAGTGAGAGAGACAAGAAGTATGCTGGGTAAAAGTAGAAATGGTAGAATTTTATAGTTATTTTGAAAGTAAAGGGAATAGAATTTTTTATATGTTCAAATGTAGGATGCAAAGCATAGAGAATCATGATGACTTTAAGTGTTTCTTGTTAATGAGAGTGAGCAGAATAACTGAATTGCAAATACCTACATGGGTACATTTCAGATAATTTGTAGCAATCTACATGAAAATCTGCAATAGGTAGCTTGTAGAAAATGTGTTCAAAGTTTGATGGAGGGAACAATTTACTCTAGAGAAATTTTTAAAAAGCATGTGGACTAAAACTTGTAAATATGTCAAGAGTTTATATATCCTGACAAATATTGAAAGGCAAAGAATACAATTTTATTGATCAGTCTTAGTCTTCAATATATTGCTGATTGTATATAATTTTATTTTCCTACTAAAGACCTTTGTTCTCATGCAACATATTTTGTTTTTCATTATTTTATTTCCTCAAATCTTCACAGTCAACATGATGACATGTCAATGGATTTCTCTTTTGTTGTCTATTTTAAGGTTTACTTCAGCTAGCATTTTTCCCCTCTTTTCTAGGTCAAATTCTTGAAATAAGATTTTAATGAGCTCAGAAGAAGTTTCTTTCACTGTCAAACATCCAAGTGAGAGATGAGGATAGATTTTAGCAGAACTCTTGACTAAAGACTTGTGAGACCCTAAATCAAGATTCCAGTTTACCACACTGAATCTAACCCTCAGAAGTACAAGATAATAAATGTGGGTTTTCTAAATCATTAACTACACAATAACTTATTATGCAGCAATACATAATTAATTTTTGCCATTTAAAAGAGCATAGCATGTAGTTTAAAAGAAAAAAGTATATAAAATAATAGAATCAAAAAATTACAAAATTACTCATTTTAAACTGAAACTATCACAAATGTGAATATCCATGAAGATAATTAGTACTTTGTTAACTTACAAAAACACATATTAGAATTGTTTGGTTGCTGAAAGAGAGAAAGAACATGAAAGTGGAGTAGGAAATGATTTTTTGTGGATAGAATCATAAATTTTAAAAACTTTGTACTTAGGAAAATACTTCAATAGAACTGAAATGTGGAGAGAAATGAGGAGAAATGAGACATCACAGGATTTGGTTGTATCATAATAATAAGAAAAGACACATGAGTAAGGGTAGTAAATAGGATTATTTCACCACCATCACACCTCTTCATAGCGCCAAGAGGCATAGCTTGGAAAGAGACAGCATGGCTTTGGTATACAGAAGGGACACTGAAAATGTGTCATAAATGTTTACATAAAGCAAATGTGACACAAAGATGCATTGCTATTAATCAATCTTAAAATATCTCCTCTTCCCCCAATCATATTTTCTGAAATTGACCTGGAAGTTTTCTTCAGTGTCTTTGTGAGATGTAATAGAGCATACTGTGAAAGCTCCTTCCAAACGCCAGCCAGCAGAAGGCAGCTGCACTAATAAAAGCATGAGGTGCACCCATCCACCTTGCTCACCAGGTCTGGCAGGTGACTTCCGGTTTATTTCCAAAGTAAAAAGTAAAAATCACGGTGAAAGGTAAACATATTGATTGGATTCGGGACACTGAGGCAGACACTAATGAAACAGGACTTCGAGAACTACTTCAGAAAGCGGCAAGAACGATGGGATACGTGTGCTTCAAGTGCAGAGGAAGTGAAGGACACATTAATAGCAACGTGTCTTTGTAGGTTTTTAAAAAAAACCGTACTTTTATTACACTTCATATACAAAATAGAGAATTATACAGCCATAAAAAATAATTATTTAGCCATAAAAAGAAATAAATTTTTATCCACTTGTGAAAACATTGATAAGTCTGGAAGATACTGTGCAGGAAAACTGATCCAGACCTGGAAAGACAAGCACTGCATGATCTTATTCACAAGTTGATCAAAATGGTGATCTCACAGAAGTAGAATAAATGGTGGTTATCAGGGTGGAAATAGTTGGTGAAAAGGAGAGCTAAAAAAATGTTAGTCAAACATTACGATTTTCAGTGAGATAAGAAAAATACTTTCAAGATGAATATTTACAAGATAGTTACTATATTTAACATTTCTTTCTGAGAAATGCTGCGTGGATATGTATTCACCAGAAGAATGATAATTACATAAAGTAATTCATGTAAGTTAGCTAGACATGGTTATTCCAGAGTGTTTGTGTACAGCAAGACCACATGGTGTACATAGTAAGTGCACCCAATTCGACCTTTCATTTAAGGACCCAGGGACCGTTTCCCTCTGTTTTTGGCTGGAGGCTCTTTCAGGTCTCTCTGAGAGGACAGTTTGATGGTAGTCATTTTCTAACCGCTGAATGAACTATTTCATCTTTCTCATACTACGTTTAATTACACTTTAATATGATTTTAATATAAAAATTACTTTTTGGATTAATGATTTGTTACAGGTGGTATAAACTTTGAGATTTAATCTGGAGTTGTTATTAATTTATTTCAACTCAGCTGTTATATTTAATGATGTCTCCAACTTATTGTTGTATAACTAATTGGAGGTAGTCTGGGATGAAAATGATCATCAGTTTGTCACAACTTTGTTTTAAATTAGCAGGAAATATATTTTTGGCGGTTACTTACACAATTTATTCACTCGACCTTCCCATTGCCATAGCCAATGAAATGTGCTGATTTTACCCAGAAAAATCAAATGATTCCCTTACTATCCTCAACAGAAAAGTCATAAAACTTTACTCAGCCATGAATTTTCTTTCTTAATACTGAAACTGTGTTTGCTTAAAGGGAGTTGCACAAACCAGTTTGGAATGGTTCTGGAAACTGACGTTTTGCTATGCAACATGGAGTAAAAAGTTTCACACTGAAGCAAGGCTATGAATTGAAAAGACATTTAAAACATTTTGGGTACAGAAGGAGCAGGTTTCATTTTATAAGGCATGTATGACCTTCTAAGACTAACAGTAGCTTCACAGTTACATTTTTAAAAAATAGATGCAGAATTACAAAAAGTCACATGCAAAAAAATGAAAAATTAATATTATAATTCTCCAAATAATATAAATTGAAAGTAAACTAACAGTAGAAATTACATTTCAAAAGATTTATACTCTTACAATTTATATTACATTTTCCACTGAATAAAATACAGTAAACTTTCCAAATTTGTGAAATTAATAAGATACATTACTGGATTTCTATAGCTTCAGATCTCCAATTTAAAAATCATAAGTAAAAGTAGTAGGGAAACAAGGACATCATTTATTCTGAACATTTAAATCTATACTCTTTATCAAGTATAAAAATACTGTGACTAGTTTATTTGTTTTATGTTAATATTTCCTTTTTACTAATTCTTTTTTTTAATAGAAGTCACTTCTGGAATTTATTTTAGTTTTTTTTAATTAAGATTATTGGTACATTTTGTGCATACATAATAATCATATTTATCATAGGAAATTTTTACCTTTATGTTATACAGCTTAATTCTCTTTTTTTTCCCATTCCCATAACTTCCCTTCTTAAAATTTTCTTAAGTTGTTTTGCAACTAGGAAAATATAGCTCTTTCATATGTTTATAAGTTTATTATGAAGTTTAGTTGAGATAGAAAATGATTCTCTATATATGAGCAATTTGTGATATTTAGTAGGCAGTTACTTGTTTTTATTCCTTTATTCTCTGCAATGCATATGTAATGGTATGTCACCAAATTTTTTCCTCGTTTTAGAAAACTCTGTTGACTTGGTGTTCATTTTTCTTTCATTTTAATTTTTTCTTCCATTATTCTACATAAGAAGCTTTCAGCCAATTACTAATATCTTTTCTTAGGCTCTCTCAGCCCTGTATGTAGTATGCTTTAAATTCCTTTTCCTTATTAATTTCATAAACATATTTATGACAACAAATCTGATTACTTAAAGTGTGAAACTCAGAATATTTTAATGAGATATGTCACATCTTCCATTGCCTGGTCCTGATTGGCTTATTTACTTTGACAATTAATCCTGATATGTCAGCTCATTTATGAATGCACAGTAGATTAATAAAGTATGTTTCCAGATGTGTCTGAATCAGTTACAGAGGCATTACAGAGGCATTTTTTCTACTGTCTCCTTCTCTTGCACTTTTCCACTGCTCTGCCCCCATGTCACCTTGAACTGAGAAGCTTTGCTCCACCATGATTTTCCTCAGTGATGTACCTGTCTTGGAGTCCACCCACCATGGAATCAATCCCCTGAACTGTAAGTCAAATTAATGCTTCTCCTATAGTTTTTGGTGTCCAGGTCTAGGGGAAAGACGAAATTTAATTTATAGTACCCTTTTCTTCTACTAACATTCAACAAAAAATTTTTTTTTCATTCCCATGAAGCTAGACCTTTCAATCCCTTTGGAGTACACATACCTCATTTTGCTTTGTTCTTTTTCCTCTTAAATTGCAGTGCATCATCATATAATTCTCCAGGAAAGCATTTTCTATTGAACTTACAGTATTTATGCAATTTGGAAAATTATTTTGTGGAAATAAAAA
>PVJX010048372.1:0-11508 GCA_004027295.1 Dolichotis patagonum
CCATATCTTCAGACATAGTAAAATCAAACAAAACAGAACAGAATCGAACCAATAGAAGCAAAACAATAAATGCAATGTAGGACTTCACAACAAGACAATAGTAAATCCAAAGTGGCTACTGTAATATGTCTTGTTATTTTTGAAATAGCTGCCCATGCCTGCAGATATAATAAAAATAAGATAAAACAAAACAAAATCCAACCAAACAAAACAATGAAAATGACACAGGATTTTGAAACAAGGTAATAGGGAATTAACAATGGCCACCACCTTCAGAAGGAGATCCCCCATGTAGACTGCATTGTGTATTGTTATCCTCTTAAAAGATGATCAGACTATGGACCTTAGGCCTGTAAAGTCAGTGAAACTAACCACTACAAGCATTAAGTTGTATTTTATCTCATTAGCTATCCTAACAGCCTGTGTTTCCTTGGATCAGCCAGTCACTTACAGGTGTGGGTAGGAAGGAGGACGTTGGCTTTTCTTGTCTCCCTGTCTGCACGCCCAAAGGGGCTGGCGTCTTGTGGTCCCCCAGTCAGCCCGTGCATGGCTCCAAATCACAGGAAGTCTTAGCTTCTTGTTGACTTCTTGTTCTCTTTCTCCGCAGTCCGCAAATCCATAGCTGAGTTTTATAATTTAAAAACATTTGAAATTCCACTTGACTCTTTTAAATAATCCAACATGAATAGATGATTTAGAAATGGACTTTCCTCTAATTTAGAATACTTGAAGATGAAAAGATTTCCTCTGAAATACTCACCTTTGAGTTCATTTGAATTTTCAAGTGCGTTTTGTTTGCTCATGACCTCACTTACCAGTTTAAGCCTGCTTCCTTTGCTCACAGAATTAGTTTTCCTATATTCTGCTATGTTTTCCTTTAGATCCTAAAACTTTCCAAAGAAAAATAAATAAATAAAATGTCATCAGAACCTATATTTGTCTTTGATCTTTGTGAATCAAATGAGTTGCTTGTCAGGTTAGTAACTGACAAATGTGTAATTCAGAATTCTGGATATTACACAAGTAAATATTATCAGTAATTTCAAATGAAAGAAATGCATTTTGAGAAATCACTTAAAATGTACTTCTCATGCAGCTTGCTAATGAAAATTACAAGGCTGAAACCAAATGCCCCATACCTGTTGGGCCTAAACAACCTGAAATACTTTAGACTCAACAGCAGGAAGGGTCTGGCATTCATCAGATGCAGCGGGAAATGCCTGTTGGAGTGCCAGCTACTCCAGAAGCTGTGGCAGGAGGATCACTAGCACCCAGGACTGCAGGACCAGCATGGGCGACATAACAAGAACTTGTCTCAAAATCAAAAACAGTACAAGCTATTGTTACTTTATTCTCTTTTTGTATATCTTCATTTGATTAAGAGTGTATTTAACCATAGAAATTTTACCATAGAAACCCCACCAACTTTTTATTTTCATAGAAAAACAAAGAATTAAGAGAATAAAGTAGACGTATTAAACACCATCTGATTTCCTGCCTATTATTCTGGAAAGAATAGTCTGTTGATTTTAAAATAACAAATCTTTCTGTATAGAAAAAATAATCCTTTCTGAACTATTGGGCGTCTGACATTCAGGGTTTATATGGTGTATGACCCTTTTTGTTTGACTCTCTTTCTTATGAGTTATCACATATTTTAACACTTTTCTCTGCTGCCCACTCTACTTTCTAAATATCTTTGTCGTTAACTTTTTGTTGCTGGGTGACCTCTGTTAGTGATTGGGAATGCAGTGTTTACGTTCTTGTTTTAGATAAGTCTTATCAAGATCTTCAAAAGTTACTGATGACATAAATCATGCTGTTTCAATCATATTTTCAGTTAGTGCCAGTCACAAATATGAGAACAAATTGCGTTCATGTGTGTATTCAGATGTTCTAGGGATTTTTTTGTTGTTGTTGTTACTGGGGATCAAATTCACAACCTCATGCTTGCCAGCCAGCCACTGAGTTAAACCCTTGGCCTATTTTAGGAATCTTTTTAAAGAAGTTGTTCAAGAAGAATATCTAGAATTTCCTTTTTCCTACACTTTTATTATTTAGAACTTTTCCTTCAACTCTTTCCTACTGATAATAACTGTGACTTCATCTTTTGTGGATTGGGGAGTTATTAAAAAATTGAACTGATTGCATGGATTTTTAAATCAATTGCAATCCAATAGAGAAATAAATTTTCAATAGAAATAGGCAGTGTTTCCCTTGGAAAGCAGAAAGGGAAGCTTACCTATGTCTACTCTCTGGACACAAGCCTCTGCTTCCCTTTCCTTTTGAATATTATTGGGTTGTGTGCATGCATTAATGGTAGCACAGAAGATATCATACCTGAAACTCAGGTTTTCTTTAGCATTAATTTATTTATTCTACAAATGTTTTGTAGGACTTAAAATGTTAAGTATTATGAAGCACTGCAGACCCAATAAACACTCCACCTAGTACTCAATCTGGCAGAGCTCCACTTTTTAAAGGAAAACTGTTTAGCAAATATGCAACAGCAAAGTTAACACTTACACTTAAAGGGTACATTTTAGGAGCTATGGAAGTACACAGCCAGATGTCAAAAAGGAACCTGAAACACGGGAGGACAGCTCCTTGGTACTGTATTGTCAAAATGACTCCAGCGAGGATTGATGGTTGGCTAAGGGAAGATGGAGGTGAGGTGGGAGCACAGGCGAGTATCTCAACTTAAATAAAGTTACTAATGCAAAGGCCCAGAAAGGAGAAAAAAGAGCTGTAGAATTGAAGGAAGCTCTTAGGGATAAAAATAGGAAAGCAAGCCAGTGGTCATCAGGAGATGAATTAGTGGAGACGAGATGGGACCCGATCATAGATATCTTCAAACACTGAACTGAAGTTCTGAGATTTCATCCTAAAAGCAATGCGAAGGGTTATTCTAATCGCATAACATTGGCTGATGTTTGGAGAATGAATGGGACTGATTAAAGAGAGATACTGTTTAAAAACCCCAATAGTAATTGAGCAAAGAGAATTTTGAGGTGGCTTTGGGCTGGACATAAATCTATGCATGCCATTCCTGATGATGGGAACTCTGCTATGGAAACAGAATCAGGCAGCACAGATCTCAGAACAATTAGGAAATCACAGCAATGACATTCATTGAACAAAGGATATGTGTTCTTGTAAAGTATTTCAGGCTTGCTTTTCAAATTCTACATGTAGAGCATATTGATTATATAAATAATATGTAAGACAAAAACATATTCAACAATAATCATACTGCCCTTAAAATAATCAATATTAAACTTTAGCATAGCTTTAAACTATACATACAGGAAAATACACAAACATAATTTATGCAAATTATTCTCATATTTTAAAACCAAAGATCGAGATGAAAATTTATACTATTTGTATCCTGTTTTGAAAATGACCAGTTTACCAAAAATATATTCATAAACTGTAATATACTATTTTACAACATTTTAAAGATTGCATAAATAGAAGAAATACATATCATTGTTTTCATTGAATTTATTTATGGTTCAATTTTGATATTTACATTTTCAATTAAATGTTAATGTGTAAAATATTTTCAGTCATATAGACTTTCAAATGGCAAATTGACAAGATGTAAAAAATAATTCTTTTCTGTTTCTCCAAAACTTTATAATCAATATTGCAATAGGTTTATTGTGGTACATATAGTACATTATAAGGCAAACAAAAAACCACCTATGACTTATTTCAAATTTAAGAAAAATAATATACTGTTTTCTTCCCTAGGAAAATGCTTCAGTCTGTATTACATTGTAGCCTTCATCTGAGCAATTACCACCAAAATGTCTTAGCTCAAAATTTTATTTCAACTAATTTTTAAGGAATAGAAAAACTCTTTTAGGAACATTTATAGCTCAGTACTGAGGCAGCAGCTCAGATTCTGCTTAAGTGCTTCATAAATCAAGAAAATATTCATCTGTTTGCAAACATTATTCAAGGTCAATTTAAGCAGTATTTCTAGTAACAATTTTTTTTTGTTTGAAGAAGCAATGCTCTCATTTAGTTTAAGTCTATGAATAAGGGATATTGTTTATGGCTTATATTTGTACTACAAGCCATCATGCCTCTTTAGGAATAACTTAATACAAAGTAGATAGCTGAGTATATAAAAACATATATACAATGTTTTCAAACGTTATATGCTTCAACATACTAAGCCTTAAATGAAACTGAAGAACACTCAAACTCACTTTTGTCAAAGCCTTTTCCTGAAACATTTGCATGATGCAAGAGGTAATTTCAAGTGATTGATATACCAGGTTCTGTGGAATACACAAAGAACTGTTTGCATTTGTGGTTTTCTCAAATGAGACAAATAAGGAAATTTGTTTTCTGAATAGGAAATAAAGTATGCTAGGCCTATTTTAGATGCTTTAGTGTGCCAAAGATGATTTTAAGTTTTGTGTTCATAAATTACTAATCTGGAATAAGAGGTCGAATGTATTTTGAAAACTTAAACCTGTTTCAACTGAACATGTTTAACTAGTTAATAAGAAACATCAAAAATACAAAGCCCTGAGGTCAATGGTCATTTTTTGTAAAGCTATTATATGCTGTTTAAATTGGTTGTTCGGGTCTGTCTATAACATAAGTTTAATAACCTAGCTCAAATGCAGATTTCTAATTTTCAATTAACGTAGGAATAATTTTGTTTGCTAAAATAAAATAAATGAATGAATGACAAGTCTGAAACATGAGATGTTCTAGGTAGAACTTTTTAAAATTCCAAATTTCAAAAATCATGTGGCAACTGTATAGCTCAAGCTTTAAGTATTAACTTTTAACCTTTGACCTTACAGATTTTAACCAATGAAATGTCTCTTTAAACTTTAAAGGAAACAATGATAACGAGCGCCTGGCGATTGCTAGACAGCGAATTCCATATCGACTTGGTCGAGTAGTTGATGAGTGGCTACTCGACAAAGGTAAAAAACATTGATTAAAACTTCAAATAAAAAAATAATTTGAACATAACCAAGTAGTACTTCATTGTAACACTAATAAACATAAACAATAAATTTTCCGTAAAACTAAATTAAAAACAAATTTAAAACAGTAAAATGTAGATAGCAATATTTGCATACCTTGTATAATAATTTCTATACATTTATAGACGTACCAGCTGTTTAATAATCTTACCCAGTTAACTTAAGGTTAAAGGGACTGTTAAATATAATCCACTAACTCAATCTTTGAAGGTACTCACAGCAAGCATTAACCCAAAATGATAAATCGTTCATAGATTATATGACATGTTCCAGCCTCTAAATTATTAACTAAAATATATGTAGTTCTGATATCTTTATTATGGTCCTGAAACAAAAAAAAACTCTTTGTTTAAACTTTAGGAATCTTAACTAGTGGGCAACGTGGATTGCCGGTCAAAATGAAGTCCCTTTAACGTTTGCAACCTTCTAAGAGCATTTCGGAAGGAGTCCTCATTAAAACTGAACTTAAAGTTGTGTGCATGCTATTTATGGGCAGAGAGCAATCTGCTAAAACTGGACACTCAATTTGATAATGGTACTCTTGCTAAGGATTGCTGTTTGATGGAAATGTGCCATGATTTCTTCATTGGTTTGTGTATCATTCCTGAAGCCGCTTTTTGACATCTGAAGCTATGTTTTTTCCATTTTCTTTTGTTTTGATAGACTTGCTGAAAGACAATCAGAAAAATACTTTAGGAATTTTTTGTCTCTGACATGCTCAGTGTAAACCATGCATTTCTTTTCAGAGTGATTGCCGGAAAAATAGAATAATTCAAATAACAATGGACTATTGACTTCAAAACATAAAACACTTCTAAAAAATAGTATGTAGATATATGTGGAAATTATGTGACTTGCAAAATTTTTACAATAAAATTTAATGTTAGATTTCAGCTTCTATAGATTAGTTTCTGTCAGAGGTAATTTTAGGATGACAAATACTTGAAATGTTAAATATGTCACAAATTTAATGATTTAGTCATGAGACCAACAATCTAAGATCTTGAGAGAAAAGAAAAAGGGGATTCAGAAAAATTGAATTGTAATGCACATCTTTGATTGGTCTTTTAGCAAAAACACTACATTTACAATAAGTTGAAAATTTACAAGTATTTGCCAATAATTATGCATTTCATGGACACCTCATTTATAAGCAATGAATTATGAGTCAAATGCCTTTCTTATAGTTTATTGCTCTCATTATCCACCCCATGAAAGATCTGTTTTATCATCCTTTGTAGAATGTAGAGTTCACAATCAACATTTTTGCATGTATGTAATATTATCTTTACAGGGCGTCAGCTCACAATCTTCAATAGCCAAGCAACCATAATAATTGGCGGGAAAGAGCAGGGCCAGCCCTTCCAGGGCCAGCTCTCTGGGCTTTACTACAATGGCTTGAAAGTTCTGAATATGGCAGCCGAAAATGATGCCAACATCGCCATAGTGGGAAATGTGAGACTAGTTGGTGAAGTGCCTTCCTCTATGACGACCGAGTCGACAGCCACGGCCATGCAGTCAGAGATGTCCACGTCAATCATGGAGACCACCACGACCCTGGCTACAAGCACTGCAAGAAGAGGAAGACCCCCAACAAAAGAACCCGTCAGCCAGGTGAGCATGTGCATTTCATCCCCTTGTTGCAGACCTATGATTGTAAAGTGCACTTTTCTGCGTTTGTGTTTACAAAAATGGGACATTTTTATCTCATCTCAGACATGGTGGTTCCTTTGAGACTTGACTTAGCAGGTCACTTGGTTTGAATATGAAATGTGGGTGTGTTGTGAATTAGAGCTTTGTGGGCTTTTTATGGAAGTGTTGCTCGTGACAGTCTGTGAGCTGCTGGTTAATAGTCTTGCTAGGAGAACCTTGGTCTTGGTCAGGCTGGTGTGATTGCCAGCTATGCATAGTTTGCACATTTTAAGTTTTAGGAATATATACATTAATAAAATGATTGAAAGCCCTTCTTTGTTTAAATTCAGCACTTCCTCAAAATAAAACAAAAGCAAATTTAATATTAGTGATATTTCTGCAACACTATTGTATCCTAAAGTCTGGAAATTTTGAATTGGTAGACAAGTGAGTGTTATGAATGATATTGGACATCAGAAATGTAAAATATGTTGTTTAAGAACCATCTTGGGCTATGGTATTTTGTATGATAGTTGGCTAACTGCTGTCACATAGGGCTTATTTTAATAAGCTTATTTGATCTTGTATCTAAATTTTTGAAAAATAGAATTTTTAGGGCTAGGATGTTTCTCAGTTGGAAAAACACTTGCCTAGCTTGAATGAGGCCCTGGGTTCTATCCCCAGCCCTGTAAAAGGAAACATTAAATTTCTTAATGTGGCATCGACACAACTTGGAAGTATATTATTAATTCAATCAAGGTTCATGTATTGATTGCCTACTACATATTGGGCATTGATTTAGTTATTGGCATTGTGTTAATGAAGAATAGAGTGGAAAAAAGTGATGTTTATGAAATGCTGTTGTTAAATGCTGTCAGAGCCCATTGATATTTATAGCCATTGTACATATTCAGTTGTTAATTGTTTCAGTTTTATGGCTTTTTTTTTGTGGTCCCAAATTGCTGCTTCTGTTTTGTTAAACCTAGTGAGTGTCTTCAATAGGTGCCATAAAAACCTTTTTCAAATACATGATCCTCACTGTTCTAGGAAACTGCATTCTAAAGGGGCAAGATTAAAAACAATTATTTTTAAAATTGCTTTTACTAAAGTGTCTGATATAGTCTGAGTGTCAGAATTGGAAAGAAAGCAATAGAAAGCAAATTCTGTCTGTATCATTCCTCTATCTGCTAATTAATATATATATCACAAAACAAATAAGAAAGCAGATTTTAAATTTAACTTTCAATAGGAAAGGGTGATAGATATGGAATAGTGGAAGATAAAGCCTTCTAGGAGAAATGACCCTAAAAGTGTAAATTGTGTATAATTGTAAGTGTGGTACAGTGCTGTTTTGCATAGTTTGTGTCTAGATATACCTATTTTCTGACAGCTTTCTGCCTTTTCTTGCTTGCTTGCTTTCTTGCTTTCTTTTTTTTAATTTGGCCACAAACTGAAATGGGCTATCTCGTAAGACATCAGTATATAGTTGATCACTCTCTACATGTACTAGACACTGATTTATCATAATGACACATTAGCAACAACAAACAAAAACTCTTGCCCTCCTGGAATATTCATTTCATTGGGAATGTTACCTAGAGTATAATCATTTTGGTGATCTTGTTCAGATTTGCAAGATCATTGATAATATTATAATAATCCCTTTGATGAAAATGTGAGATTTAAACAAGAGTATTCATGGAATTCTCCTCCCTCAGATCCTTATCCAGTAGCTCTCTTTGGTACTCTTCCCAATGTTTCCTAAAAGTGCTGTTATCATCATTGATTTATGGTGATTTATTTGTACTAGGCAAGTTATTAAAGTGAATCTGATATGGGAAAAATAAAATACAAAAGAATTGATGGATGTTTTCCTTTATATAAATAACTCATAAGAGAACATTTAAGCATATTCAGAGTTGGAAATATTTCTGTGAATATAATTTGAAGTAGATATTTTTCTTAGTAGTCTTGTTTCATTGATAATGAAATTACAGTTGCCAAAACTCCTTGATAAAACAGATGTATCCCAAAATAAGAAAAGTAATATTACCACTTTTCTTGTTTTGTCAACTAGTTTCAACTACAGAGAGAGAAATATCATCTTTTAAAATCTGGAAAATAACTTTTCATTAAAAAGATAAATATCAGAAAAAATAAAATGTATGTATTTCATAATATTAGTTAATGCAAAAGGAAAATGCTTAACTGCTTGTAAATTGCCAGTGAAAAAGAGTATCATGAATATGTATTAAATATTTAAAGGAAGCTGTGCTTTATAGAAATAAGCAGCCTAATCAATTAGTGATTACTTGGTTCATTTAAGGAGGTATTGACTTAAATAAACAAATTACTGGGTTCATTTAAAAATAGATATTTTAAATCTTTGCATTTAATAGAAAAATAACAATTAAATCATTTGGATCAGTATGTTACAAATATTCAGTTGATACATGATTCAATTATAACTACATTTTCTTAAAGTTGAACAAATAGTTTTTTTTTTTAATTTGAAAAAGAATAAAACACAAGGGGGCAGTACAGAGCAGATCAGAACAGGACAACATAAGCAACACAGTACTTTACATTAAGTCAACTGGACATCAACAGTAGCTAACACCATATCTCTTACTCTGCTATAATTGAGCATAGTTTCAAATACAATAATATCTAACATAACACAATAGTATAAAGCCATGCATAGAGTGAAAGAATTACAGGGCTTTCTGAACCGAATAACAGAAAAAGATCAATGGGTACTATAGTATCTCATTTTTGATAAAAAAGAAAAAAATTTGTTTGAACTATCACACATATTCAAATTCCAATAAGACACAATGTGATAGGTAGAACCAATAGTAGTAGAAGAATAGAAGCATGGTAGGATTTCTAAGAAGGATGATATTAAATCAGCAATAGCTGTCATAATGTTTTGTTTTGTTTTCTTCAAAACAGCTATTCATATCATCAAGTATGATATAGTCAAACAAAACAGGATAAAACCATTCCAACTGATGATTGAAAACTTTGAAAGACTTCAAAGCTATGAGATGGGGACTCATGCTTACAATAAAGTCTTATATACTCTTATCAAATCTCATATTAGGGAGACTGCATGGTATTTACCCTTGTGAGTTTGGTTTATTTCACTTAAGAGAAAGGTCTCAAGTCATGTCCATTTATTTTTAAATATCTCGATGTGATCATTCTTTATAGCTGAGTAGTACTCCATTGTATAAAAATGCCACAACTTTTTTATTCATTCCTCAGTTAATGGGCACTTAGGTTGTTTCCAAGATCTGGCTATTACAAATTGTGCTGCTATAAACATGGGTGCACATATATCACTGTGGTATGTTTTCAGTTCTTCTGGGAATATGCCTAGAAGCGGAATAGCTGGGTCAAATGGGACTTCCAGACCCAGCTTTATGAGGAATCTCCAAACTGACCTCCACAGTAGTTGGACTAGTCTACACTCCCACCAACAGTGTAGAAGAGTTCCTTTTTCCCCACAGCCTCTCCAACACTTGTTGTTGGTAGTGTTTTCTATCTTGGCCATTCTTTCTGGAGTGAGATGGGATCTCAGTGTGGTTTTAATTTGCATTTCTCTAGTGACTAATGATGATGACCATTTTTTCATGTATTTATTTGCCATTCGTATTTCTTCATCTGAGAACTGTGTATTCATTTCAGATGCCCATTTTTGGATTGGGTCTTTGAATTACAAGGGTCTGATTTTTTTTTTAATGCTTTATAAGTTCTAGACAAAAGTCTTTTGTCTGAGGTGCTGTCCATGAAGATTTTTTTCCCAATTTGTGGGTTTTCTTTTGACTCTGCTGGAAACCTCTTTTGACATGCAGAAACTTTAATAAGATGTGGTCCCAGTTATTGATTCTGGGAAGTACTTCCCATGTACTTTGGTTCTTGTTCATGAATTCTCTTCCTACCCCTATATCTTTGAGGTTTTTACCTAATTGTCTTCCAGCAGTTTTAGTGTTTCTGTTTTAAGATTTAGATCTTTGATCCATTTAGATTTCAGTTTAGTGTATGGTGATAGACATGGGTCTAGTTTTAGTCTTCTGCATATGAACAGCGAATTTTTCCAGCACCATTTGTTAAAGAGACTGTCATTCTTCCAGCGAGCATGTCTGGCCCCTTTATCAAAGATGAGGTGGTTGAGTGAGTTTGCAGTTGTGGTTGTATCTTCCAGTCTATTTCACTGATCCTCTGGTTTGTTTCTATCCCAGTACCATACTGACTTTATCACTGTAGCTTTGTAGTATAATTTTAAGTCAGGGATTTTGATGCCTCCTGCCTTGCCTTTGTTGCTTAGAATTGCCTTTGCTATTCTAGGTCTCTTTTGGTTCCAGATGAATTTTAGGAGTGATTTCTCTAGGTCCATGAGGTATGTTCGTAGTATTTTGATTGGGATGGCATTGAATCTGTATAGTAATTTTGGGAGAATGGCCATTTTTACAATGTTTGTTCTTCCTATCCATGAACAGGGGATGTCTTTCCATTTTCTGAGGTCCTCTTCGATATCCTTTTTCAGGGTATTATAATTTTCCCTGTATAGCTCTTTTACTTCTTTCGTGAGATTAATTCCTAAGTATTTCATTTTTTTGGATGCTAGTGTAAAGGGTGTAGTTTCTCTTATTGCTCTCTCAGTACTTTTGTTGTTAGTGTATAAAAATGCTATTGATTTTTGTGTATTGACTTTGTATCCGGCTACTTGCTGAATTTGTTAATTATATCTAGGAGTCTTTCAATAGAGTTTTGGGGGTCTTCTATGTAAAGTATCATGTCATCTGCAAATAATGATAATTTAACTTCCTCTTTTCCTATCTTTACTCCT
>PVJX010048373.1:0-11499 GCA_004027295.1 Dolichotis patagonum
AGTCTCCAGGCTCCAACCCAAGCACTACTAGCCCAGGAGAGGTAAACACAGAAGAGACTGGGGGTGCACACCTCCAGTTTCTAAAGAAACAGCATCTGACATAAAGAAATATCTTTGTGAAATTATAAAAGAACTTAAAACAGAAATACTAATACAAGTAAAGGAAGATATAAGAAAAATAATAAAAGAAATGGTAAGCACCTCTCAAGAAGACAAGAAGGAAGAATGGAGGAGCATAGAAAAAGGAGGGAAACTTTTGATGAAGAATATAAAAAAAATCTACAATACACGAAACAGATTCAAAGAGATCACCAAGAAATTAAAAACTCCATTAAAAGCTGGCAAAACTGCTTGAAAGATACTAAAGATAGATTGTCAAACCTAGGATACAGGTTTGCAATGTGTGATCATGAAAGGAAATATCTCTTAAAAATAACAAAGAACCAGGAAGTAACAATACAAAGGCTAGAAGATCACAAGAGGATCTACAACTTAAGAATAAAAAATGTGACTGAAGAAGCAGGGGTAAACACAAAAGAAATACAAAGGCTATTTACAGAAATAATTGAAGAAAACTTCCCAAGCACAGGAAAAGGAAATGATACTGAGATATATGAGGCATACAAAACTCCAGCCAGCTATAACCAAAATAGATCGACACCCAGATATATAATAAACAAGATCCCAGAAATTCAACACAAGAACAGAATATTAAAAGCTATCAGAGAAAAGAAACAGATCATCTATAAAGGAAAATGAATTGGAATCATAACAGACTTCTCTACACAAACTATCAAATCAAGAAGAGCTTGGAGTGAAGTATTCCAAGCCCTGAAAGAAAATAACTTCCAACTCAGATTGATGTACCCTGCAAAACTATCTCTCAAAATTAATGGAGAAACAAGATGCTTCCACGACAAAGAGGAACTGGAGGAGTTCATGACCACCAATTCAACCCTACAAAAATACTGAAGGACATTCTAGAGAGAGAGAAAAAAGACCATGGCTTCAGGAAGAGTGGCAGCAGGGGCTCACAGAAAGGGGTAGACATTGGAATGAAGGGGAAAAGTAGACAAATAACAACAGAAAAATAGCATAGCAGAGATGAGGCAGAGAAGGTTGGCCATAATTGCTAACATGAATGGCCTTGATACACTAGCAAAAAGAAACACAGGCAGAGTGGATCAAGAGATAGGGCCCATCAAGATGCTCTACATAAGAAATATATTTAACCTGAAAGAGGGTTTATGGACTGAAAGTCAAAGATGAGAAAATAATGCTCTATGTGACAGAGAACCAGAAAAAAGTGGGGGTAGCTCACCCATCAGCTGCAGATTGGTTGAAAAGACATAGCACTTTTATACAATAGAGAACTACCCAGCTATAAGGAAGGAAAATATTGAGGCTCTTGTAGGTAAGTGGAAACAACTTGAGATCATGCTCAGGGGTAAAATGGTTCAGAACCACTTAAGTAAATAACAGGTTGCCTCCATAATCTAAGCACTAAAGGAGTTAGTGGGATACAAAATTTACAATGCACCCTGTGAAAGTGAAAAGTGAAGAATTATCTAAAAGGGCAAGGCAGAGAACATTGTTAATCTTGTATCATGATTTGAAACCCATATTGTTTTCATCACTCTGTTTAGTTTGGTTATATTCTGTTCCAGTTTGTCTACTTGTACTAGATCTTATGGAATGGACAGCTATTCCAAAGATAGCAGGATATACTATGGTAACCATTTTAATTTCCTATTAACTTAATTTGAATCCCTGTATTGCTTTCACTGTCTTGTTTTGACTAATTTTATTTGAATCTGTTTTGTTTGATCACTGTCTTGTCTTGACTGATTTTATTTGAATCTGTTATGTTTGATAGTAACAAGTCTGATAGTATAAGCAAGTACTCTGAAGGCAATAATTTTCACCTTGATGCCCATTCTGGTTTGACTATCACCTTCTTTTGAAGTCATATAATATCTCCAATGTTTTGTTTTTGTTGATTTTGTTCTGTACTGCTATGTTAAATTTTGTTGTGCCTGATTATATGGGCAAGTCTATTGAAGATAACAAGAGACATCATGGCAACCATTATAGATCACCTTGTATTTTGGTTTTAAGTCATGTACTATGTTCATCTTTTTGTTTAGACTGACCCCAATTTGTCTTTTCTCATTTGGTTTTATTCTCTTCAAAATAAAAAAGACAAGGATATCTGCTATCACCACTCCCATTCAATATAGTTCTCAAAATGTTAGGCTAAGCAGGCAAGAGAAAGAAGTAAAAGGGATATTTGTAGGAAAAGAAGTCAAATTACCTTTACTGGAAGATGACATGATCTTGTACTGTTGGAAACCACTATGAAGTGGCTTTGATCAGGATATAAAATTAACTAATTGGCTTTCTATGTTTATCTGTGAGTCTGTCCTAGGCCTAGACCTCTTGCCTAGTGATGGGAGCTGATTCATAGTAAGTGAACCTCTATGAATCACTGGTCCTGGCTGAGGCCTGTAGTGGCCTGTGATACCAGAGACACCTCAAGAGGCATGACAAGACCATAACTGCAGACACTTGCCTCAACTATCAATTAAGTAGATAACGACTGCAGCTGCAAGAATTACTCCTACAGTCTCACTCCTAATGTGTCATCATGAAGATAAGATGGTTCTCCTAAATTGACCTGATTTACTACTTGGAGAATTCTTTCAAGTGACTCCCAAGGTCCTGCTCATTGCTGGCACTTTCCTCAGTTTCCTTGCTCTTTGTTTGGATCTAATAAATATGGGCAATCCAGAGAAGTCTTTGTCTTAGCCCTTAGCATCTCAAGCTCAGCTAAAGTGTTTTGACCCCCCCAGAGCCCTAAAGTCATACCACTTGTCTCATTTTATTTAAGCCTTCACAATACACTCAATTGGGAAATGGGGTATCTAGGTCAGGACCTGATAATCTACACAAAAGCCAAAAATTTCTGACAAAAAATTTCTAGAATTAACAACAAAATTCAGTAGCATAGCAAAATAAAATGTCAACACACAAAATCATTTGCATTCCTATACACCAGTAATGAACCCTCAACAAATACTTTAGGGAAACAATAACATTCACACACACACACACACACACACACACACACACACACAAAACAATCAATATGTATTATGTACAGGTACTAATTACCTATGATGAATGTGATCATTATATCACAAGTATACCCATATAATTAATATTAAAAGTTTTAAATTTAAAAATATAAACAAAATAACTAAAATTTTAAAAAGAAAGAAATGCTTAGGAAGCTAGTGAAATACCTCAACCATGAAAATTATCATATTCTGAAAAAGGAGATAGAACATAATATCAAAAAGTGAAATAATATCCCATTTGTGGATAAATGGTAACAATGTAGTCAAAATGGCCATACTTCCAAAACTCACATTCACATTTAAGAAAATAGCAATAGTATTTATCACAGCACTAGAAAAAATGACCCTACAATTCATATAGAACCAGAAGAGTCCCAGAATAACAAAAGCAATACTGAGCAATAAGAGGAAAGCAGGAGGCATTACACTCCTGTATTTCAACTAATACTATAGAACTATAGTGACAAAAACAACATGATATTAGCAAAAAAATAATAAATCAAAGACATATAGATTAATGGAACAGATGATGCAGAAAAAACCCCAGGCAAATCCAAATATCTGATCTTTGACAATGGGGTCATAAACTTACACAGGAGGAATGATAGTCTCTTTAACAAATGTTTCTAGGAAAACACGCTATACATATGCAGAATATTGAATCTAATCACATATCTCTCACCATGTACTGAGCTACAATCAAAGTGGTTCAAATATCTAAATGTTAGTGCAAAAACAATCTTCCAGAATATGAAATAGGTAAAACTCTTGCAGTCATATGCTTATGCAAAGATTTTTCTGAACAGAACCCCAGTTACTCAAGAAGTAATACCAGGAATCACCAATGGGATCCTATGAAATGAAAAACCTTCTGTACATCAAAGAAAATGTCCAAAAGAGTGAAAATACAACCTACAGAATGGGAAAAAAGTTTTCCAGCTATTCTCAAAAAATGAAAAATAAAAATTTGATTCAAGCCAACTCTTCCTCTTCTAGTTATTTTCTCATAAGAGTTAAAGACATCATATTACAGTGATACATGCATACCAATGATTATAGCAGAACAATGTAAAAAACTAAAGCTGAGGAGCATCCTGTCTGTCCATCAACAAATGAAGAGATGCAGAGTACTATTCTGCTATAAAGGTTTATCTGTCAGTGTGCACTAGAGAAACAGACTTAAAATAAAATACATGATTATGGAAGTATTTACAAGATAGACTTACAATGGCTACCTGCAGAGTCAGATGCAGGAGAGTATAAATGAACTATCTGCATGCTAGAGCTCTGAAGAATCCAGTCAAAGGTCAAAGACCTATAGTGTCCTGTGCTCATCCATATTGGAGGCTGAAGAATCTGTGAAGGAAAGGTGAAGAGTCTGCACTGGAAGCCATACTCTGAACTATAGGGAGCTCTTGAAACTAGAAATTGACCTAGGGCATGACTCAGATGTGACTCTACCAGAAAACAAAAAGCACCTGGATCAGCCACATGAAGAAGTTGCTACAGTCCAGAAAAACACCAAGTTCCTAGACAATCCAAGCAATGGGATTCTAAGCAGAAGGGCTGAAATTGACATCACCTTTGCCAGTATATAAATAAACATGTTACATTGCTTGAGCAGTATCTTTCCTCTCATCAGGAGAGTAACGGCTCCACCTGACCCCAACTTTGTCTTTTCTTTATTTTTTCTCATCCTCTCATGGCCCTTCACCCCAAGAACCTCAGGAGCTGCATGGGTCATGGCACATAACTATGCTAATCCAATTAGCTGAATATTTTTTAAGTTGCCATAGCAGTTAACTATCGCAGAAGGGTAAACTTGAGTCACTTGTAGGAAAATAAATGTGTCTTGACACAATAATTTTAAGTGAAATAAATCTGGTGCACAAGCTTAAATACTATATCACATGATTTCTCTTACATGATATACGCAAATATAAAAATAGAGTAAAATTAGAGACAATAGGAAATAGGAAGTTAGACCTTTTATTGTTGTTGAGACAAGGTCTCCTTATGTAATTCAGGCTGGACTTGAACTCACTATTTAACCAAGGATGGCCTTCAACTCATCACAATCCTCCTGCCTCAGTCTCCCAAGTGCTGGGATTACAGGGATGCTCCTCCACACCTGGTTGGAAGCAGATCTTTTGCAAATGAAAAAGAGACCAGGAGATGGAGATAAATTAAGTGGGGGAGGAGAAGTAAATACAAAGAATTAATATGTATACACATGTATCAACTCTCCATAAAGAATGTGACTATTGTGTGCTAAAATCTTGTATTAATGAAAAAATAAAAATTTGAAAATAGAGTATATCTCTCTCTTGATTGACCTTACTCAACATCCTCAGCTATGTGGATACACTCTTTTATTATGTACTTTTAAATCTTAACTCAGGAAATTTTCTTCCATTAAACATTTTAGAATTTTTTTTTGTTTCCCATGGTGTTTTTCCCCTTTGGGGAATTAACTTGTTACAGAAAGTTAAGGTTTCCTATTGCTATTGGGGGTTTCATTACACGGATGAATGAAGAATTACTAGTAGTATTGCAGGCCTAACTGAAATTAAATAGAATAAATTTGTGTTGCCAATTAGCACTATTTTTTATCTTTATACAGCATAGTGAAACATAAGCAAACAAAACAGGTATTTGAGTTTATCCAATGTTGTATACTGGCAGGGTAGATAGATAATACAATCAAGAGGATGATGGACTGCAGGTGATAGGTGAAATGTAGTTGAAATAGTTATCAATTATGCTGCTGAGCTAAATCCCCAGCCCTTGTACAAATAAAATATAAATATATTCCAGAAATTCTGGAACATCTCCAATTATACATGATTCTATTTTCTATAAAAGAGATTGAAATGTATAGTTAAAAGTGATCTAATCCTTATTCTTTTATAAGAATGTTTACAATACATAAGTCAGAATAAAGTATTGTTGGCTGACCACTTGTCCCAATTTTTGATTTGGATAGAAAAATCTATATGTCTTTAGCCAGACCATAAAAAAATGTGGATTTTGTTAGGTGATAATGTCAATAAAAACATTGCCTAAAAAAAAAACTCTTTAACTTGACTTTTAAAAAATCACTCCTAATCACAGTGGCCCATGCCTGTAATCCCAACACTTAGAAGGCTGAGGCAGGAGGACTGCTGAGTTCAAGGCCAACCTGGGCTACATAAGCAAGTTCCAGGCCAGCCTGCACTACATAGTAAGACCCTGGCTCAAAAGAAGAAAGAAAGAAAGAAAGAAAGAAAGAAAGAAAGAAAGAAAGAAAGAAAGAAAGAAAGAAAGAAAGAAAGGAAGGAAGGAAGGAAGGAAGGAAGGAAGAAAGAAAGAAAGAAAGAAAGAAAGAAAGAAAGAAAGAAAGAAAGAAAAGAAAAAACAGTCTTATATAGCAGTATTGGTAGGTTTTGGATTCTTACTGGTAAAAGTTTTCTGGCACAATACAGAGACAAAAGAAAGAAGAGAGTGAAAGTGGCTATTTATTTGAGGACATGGAGAAGCAGAGAGCCCACAACCCACAGGTGTTTGGCTTTCTCCTTCTGACTGGATACAGAGGAGCAGAGGGTTATATGACCTCTGATTGGAAGTGGTGCATGGGACAGGCATTGATGATGTGTGAGGGACTGGTTGGAATTATCTTCACATGCAAACAGGAAAGTAACAATTTGGACCAAAGGGGAAGAAGGAGGAAGTCACCTTCAGGGCAAGCACGCCCACTTTGGCCTTCTACCATGTTAGTCCATCACCGTAATGGTACAATAATTTATATTAGGGCAAGAATCTTTCACTTACTAATTGATTTCTACTAAATTTTAGGCTCATGAGCAGAAACCACAAACCTAGAAAATAAGCACAATGGGTATTTGCTTATGGACTTCTCTGAAGTAGGAATAGTTCACTGTTTCTGAGTATCTCCTACATTTCCACCCAGCTTAATATAGTACTAGACAAAACTATAATGACAAAAACATATTGTTGTCCTTTAAATTACTCAGTGTTTCCTGATCTTTAACTATGACCTCATTTATGCTTTTGAATAGTTGGCTTCCTAGATCATTGTCTTAAAGTTTCCTGTTATCCAGTGACAATGCATGCACTTAATGTACTGGTGTCAGTGTCCAGACCTACACCAAAGCTAGAAACACAACAAATTTCTTTCATAAATCTGAATGCAATTTGCAATCAACTTTAAAATCTCATGTAAGTTTTTTTGTCTCTAGTTAACCTCTCTTTGCTTTTTTTAAATCAGTACTATGGTTGTCCTTCCCGCTCAGAAATTTGTTTCAATAGTTCAGTGAATATCCATTTAAGTATCTTGGCCTTGCTTTTGCTTACTTTAACTAATATGATGAAATTTAGTTGTACTACATTGAGATCAGCTAAGCAAGATTTTAATGTGGATTTTATGATCATTTACCCAGCCTTATCACCCTCTATTTGATTTCAGGCTTTTTGGTCTCTATTTAACTTTAAGATACCTTTCTCTACTGCTCTTCACAGAGGGCTTCAGTATATTAATATCTGTTCCAAAAATATCAGTGTCTAATGTTTTTCCTGGATGAAAGCAATATTATAGATGCTAAGTTCACCATTGTGATAGTGCTGCAGGTGCCTGTGCTGAGATTACTAATTATTATGAGTTGAATGATATTTTCCCAAAATTTATGTTTACTTGGAACCTGAGAATATAATTCTTTGATCAGATCTTCAAGGGTGCAACTAAGTTAAAGACTAAGATGAGATCATACTGAGGTAAGTGAAAGGGTCTTTATAAGTAACAAAAAAATCACATATAAAGAAACATAGAAGAGAAGGCCATATGAAAACAGCAGAAATTGGCCTTATGCAGATACAAACCAAGGAAGGCCTTGGAGCCACAGGAAGTTGGAAGGGGCACCATATTTTTGGTAACTGATTATGGTAACCTCAGGAAAGTAATACACTGACACTGCACCAAAATACTGTATCACATTAATGCCAAAACTGTTGACATAAATACCACTGACTCTTTGGATTTCAGTGTTTCCAGGAGTGTATTATTTTCACTATAGACTCCTTGCTACAGGATTTAGGCTCAAAGTGTTTTGGGCCTAAGCAACAATGCAATCTGGAATACATTGTTTTATATACACTTCCCTTCTGGCCTCAAACATTAATCTGTTTTAGAGTTGAATTTGTTCAATTTATTCCTTCTCCTATATAATTTCCTTGAATAATTCATATACCATAGTTTAATGTCTTCTTTACTTTTCTTGGGGTTGAGACAAAATATCCACCATTTAAAGGGAAAAAAGGTTATTTTACTCACAGTTTTTAGGGGTTTCATTTCATAGTTGGCTGGCTCCAAGGCAAGGTGGCATGGCAGAGATTCATTGCAAAGAAGAAACAGTTCATGGCAGACAGAATACAGAAAATCAGTTAAGTAGAAGTAGAAAAGAAGCAGCAGCAAGTGATGACAGCCCGTCTCTTTCTGTACCTTATATTCTATCCAGGCTATACACCTTGGTAGCATGCCTAGCATGGGCCACCCCATTATCCAGATCCAAAACTGTGTCAAACCAATCAGTGGACTAATTTAGTAATTACACATTCAATGCCAGCATCATACACTCTAGATCCAGCCACCTCTGAAAAGTCCCACTTATGACCACACAAGACTTTGGGGACATCTAGACAAAAGTCACAATATACAACATATCTGAATATTTTTCTTTCTAGTCCCATTGATTCTTATAAAATGTGCCTGATATTCCTACTATAGTCTTCCCACCTTTGTTATACAGAATATTCAGTTTTTAGCATAGAATTCCAAGGACCTTGGAATATTACTAGGGAGACATAACAAAGGCAGGGGATCAACACCATACATTGCAACTGGTACTTTTGAAAGTGATCTGTTACTACTGTGGACTATCCTACTTGTAACAGGGACTAGAGTAACCTACACATGGAAGTGGTTACTGATAATATTCAAGAAAACGTGTTCATTCTTATTTCACAATAAGTCTGTGATAGTGTATTAAATAATCAGGTACTATGAACACATTGGAAAATCTGAATTCTGCTTCTGAGTGAGATAAGAGATACAGTTACAAATGCTTAATTTTTTAGAATAACCAAGTTGGCAGAGTTATCCTTTTATTATAATATGCAACCACCAAAAAATTCACCTCAGCATTTGATAACTTTGTATATATTAAGCTAAACCAAGAGGCTTATTCTGTGCCCCCTGCTGTGTAGGAGGAGTCCAAGACAGGTATACAACCAGATGCTTCCATTTAAGTTTAGAGAAAAGAAATCCAGTCACTACAGTAGAAGATGATAACATACACTAAACTTTTATTTCAAAAGAAAGTGCTTTTTTGTCAAGCTTTTCCTGGTATATATTTTTTGTTATTTTCATGAGTCAGATATATAATATTCTTTTTATATATTTAGGCATATAAAACACTGGTTTCCTGCCAAACAATCCAAAGCACTTTATCTTTTTGGTTCTGTGTACTCTCACTGTGCAAATTATAAGCATACTAGTTTAAACATGCTTGAATATTTCCAGATTTTTTACTACTATGGTTATTACATATCAAGAGTGGAGTTCAATAATTATCCTCATTCCCAAGAGTTCTTTGATTATGATTGCTGGAACAGTATTCCCAGAATGTCCTTGAGTCATTTAATTTTATGATATGCTGTTCCTTTTGTGCTAATTCCACACCCTTTACAAATAGAGAAACACCTAGCTCCACACCCTAAATTTCCTCTTCAACTTCACCTTCTACTGTCAGTCCTGGCAAGTAATTTTTATTCCCACTTTGAGATTTCTTGGAATAATTGTCAAGAGAAACAAATTAGAGTTGAGAATTTCACTCTTTTGCTTCTTATAAATGATTATGAAATATGTAGAACAAGTGATGATCAGTTTACAATTTAGTGTTAGTATTCATGTACCGGGTGTTTACTATGGAGATAATTCTAAATTATGTCACCAGTCCTTACACACTCAGGATATACTTAATACCCTATGAACTTTTTAATTTTTATAATCTTTTGTAGAAATTCCATCCCAACACTTAAAATATCAATTATCATCTTAAAAGCCATTTTTTCTCTTTGATGTTCCTGAATAATAGTACCTAACCCACACCCCGATAATAGAAATCCCTTAATCTCAGTGTTGGGATAAATGAATTGCTCTTTTTAACGTGTTTTCTTCCATAAGCAGTTTCTTTAGGCTTGAGTCTGAATAGCTCAAAGAGTTGTGAAAAATAATACTGCATATGAAAGAGAATGTTATGGATTATTTTTAGGAAACATTTTATATCTTTGTAAAAAGATAGAATTTAAAAGAGTTTGCTGGCACTCCTCTTTTCCTTTCTTTCAGTCTTGTGTAAGAGAAGCTTGGATCTCTGAGAAATCTTACCACCTTGAGTTGACAATTATGAATGCAAAAAAACCCATAATAGAATGGTAAAAAAAAAATGACAATGTCTGGGCTTCTGATGCTGCTGCCTAGCAAGTGAACTAATACCAGAAACTGCTGATCTGTAGATCTCAAACTTTGTGGTCTCAGAACTTTTTAAAAAATCACATTCATTATTGAGGAATGTCAGCATCTTAGCTTTGAAAAATGCACTATGATTATGTAATGTATTAAAATTAGATGAAACTTGATAAAAGCTAAGTAAGAATTCCTTTATCTGTACATTTCTGTATACCTAGAATTACATCAGAGTACAGTAGCACATTCTTGTAATCACAGCATTTGGGAGGCTCAAGAAGAAATATCACTTTCATTGCAAGGACAATCTGGCCTAATAGTGAGTTCAAGGCCAATCTATACTACATAGTAAGATCTGCTCTCAAAAGCAAACAAAAGCCACAATTTCAAAAATAAAACTTAAAAATTCTTAAGGATGCCTCAAAATTTTTCACTTACATAAACTATACCTGTTGGTGTTTACCATAGTATAAATAAAAGTGGAGACTTTAAAATTTATTAATTCTTTTGAACATAAGAATAATATCTAGGGGAGGAAGACAAGACGGTGGACTGGTAGGTAGCAGGAGAGAGACCCTCTCTGAGAGAGACAGCTCAAATGCCAGAATAAAACACCCTGGAGAGATCCAAAGAGACAGAGATGGATTCTCACAACCCAGGAAAAAATTAAAGTGCAAAAAATCTGCTCGAATATGAGGTCCTGGGACTACCATTAGAGAATCTAAGATCAGCGAGCACAGCGCCCTCCTTGAGCTGCCTGAATTCCTGCCTGACCTGAACAAGTGATCCGCACTGAAGCGACTGGCTTGAGCCACCAGAGCACAGAGCTGAACAGCCCTGCAT
>PVJX010048374.1:0-11499 GCA_004027295.1 Dolichotis patagonum
ATAATTTCCATTTTGATCACATAATGCTCCAATAGTGCCCCATCACCGCCTATGTTTACCTTAATTATGATTAGAAGATCTACGAAGGCACCCTATGACCCTTCATGCAGCTCCAGTGCCACAAAAAGTACTAGATTGAGAGTTCTAAGATTTATGTTTCAGTTAGTTTCTGCTAACAAATGAGTTTACTTGAATGTAACATTTGCTTTTCAGGCATTTAAAAATCTTTTCCAGTCTCCAGATAGTGGAAAAATTGTAATTTTTTATCTATTTCTTTTAATACTAGGCTCACACACACAAAAAGCCCTATGCCAGTTTGATATTTCTTTCCTTTTCCTTCCTTTGTTTTCTTTTCCTATTCCTGCTGTGACAACACCATGTCCTACTGTGACCTCATCACACACACACAAATCCAGACGCCAGTTTGAAATTTCTTTCCCATTCCTTCCTTTCTTTCTTTTCCCATTCCTGCTGTGACAACAACATGTCTTACTGTGACCTCATAATGCCCTATTGTGACCTAGTATACTGCCAAAGTGACATCACAATTCACAATAAAGATCTCACAATTCTCATCATGACATTTAAATTATATTACAACTTCACAATTGCCAATTGTGACACCATAATGATGGATATGACATCACGGTATCACATTATAGCATCTTGCTAGGCCTTTGTGACCTTATAATGCCTTATTGTGACCTGTGTTCTATTGTGACCTCGCAACTCTCCTTTGCATTTACAATTTCCCTTGGTGACATCACAGTTGCCCCCTGTGATATCACCAGGACCATTGTAACACCACAGTGCCCCACTAAGATATCACAATGTTGTATTGTCACCCTACATTGCCATTTTGTGAACTCATGATGCCCATTTGGAACATCACCATTCCCCACGATAGCAAAACAAATCCCCTATGATGAGCTCATGTTGCCTAATATTAGCAGCACTATTAAACTTTATGACATCACAATTCCCAATTGCAACATCACAGTGACCTGTTATGACATCATAGTTCCACATTATGGCATTGCAATGCCCCATTGTGACACCACCCCGCCCTACTTTGACATCATGATGTCCTCTTCTTGACTTGTCAATTGCCCATTATGACCAGACAATTCCTCATTGATGTTACAGTTTTCTTTTGTGACATCATAACCTCCCAGTGTGACACAAGTGCCCATGAGGACATCACAGTCCCCATTATAGCGTCACAATTCCTTTTTTTTCACAATGTAATGCTTCACTGTCCCATCAATGTGCCTTGTGGTGATATTAGCTTGGCCCATTGTGACATCATTATTTCCACTGTGACCCCACAATTACCTTATTTAGTCCTCACATTGTCCTCATTAGTGCAGCACAGTCAACCTTTATGATACTACAATTTCCCACTGTGACAATATTGTTGCACATTATGACATCACTGTACCAAATATGGCATCACAATATCCCATTCTGACATCATCATGCCTTATTTTGACATTATGATACCCCTCTCGTGACTTCTCAATACCCCATTATGACCAGATAATACCCCATTCATTTTACAGTGTTCTTTTGTGACATGATAACCTCCCAGTGTGGCACAAGTGCCCATGATGACATCAGAGACCAATTATAGCATCAAAATTCCCCTTTTTCACAGGGTAATGCTTCACTGTCACATCAAGGTGTGGTGACACTAGCTTGGCCCACTGTGACACCATCATTTCCAGTGTGACACCACAATTACCCTATTATGACCTCACATGGCCCTCACTAGAGCAGCAAAGTAAACATTTATGTTACTACAATACCCCACTGTGACAACATAGTTGCACATTATGACATCACTGTTCGAAATATGGCATCGATATATCCAATTGTGACATCATCATACCTTATGGTGACGTCACACATCCTATTGTGGTGTCACAACACCGCATTGTGACATCATAGTGATCCATATGACTTCAGAATTCCCCATCATGATATCATAATCATCCATTACAGCATCACAATTGATCCTTGTGACATTACATTTCTTCAGTGATAAGAGTTGATGCATCATTGTGGCACAACAACACTCCACTGTGACATCACAGTGCCCTTTTGTGATACCACTGTACCCCATGCGGACATACTTTTCATGTTTACTTCCAATTCCCCATTATCTTCTCACATTGCCCTCGTTATCTTCTCAGTGTGCTCATCATGCTATCATGCCATTCCTTTTTGCAGTCTCTATGGCCCACTGTGACCTCCACATTCCCTATTGTGATTTCAAAAATCCCATTATGACATCTCAATTCTCTGCTGTGCCATCAGAATTCCCCAATTAGGACCTCACTCTACCCCCATTCTGACTTTATAAAGCCACATTATTAGCTCATAATTTCCATTTTGATCAGATAGTGCTCCATTAGGGCCCCATCACAACCTATGTTTACCTTAATTATGATTAGAAGCTCTTTGAAGGGACCTTGCTACAGTTCATACAGCTGCAGGTCCAGAAAAGTACTGGATTGATAGCTCTAAGATTTTTGTTTCAGCGTGTTTCTGCTAACCAATGCCTTCACTTGAATGTAACATTGGCTTTTTCATGCATTTAAGAACTCTTTTCCAGTCTCAAAATATTGGAAGAATTGTAATATTTTTATATATGTCTTTTAATACTTGGTTCACACACACACAAAACCAGAGGCCAGTTTGATATTCCTTTCCTTTTCCTTCCTTTCCTTTCTTTTCCTATTCCTGCTGTGACATCACCATGTCATAATGTGACGTCATAACACCCTAGTGTGATCTCGTATACTGCCAGTGACATCACAATTCACAATAAAGATCTCACAATTCTCATCATGACATTTAAATTATCTTACAACATCACAATTGCCAGTTGTGACACCACAATGATGGACATGACATCACGGTATCACATTATAGCATAATGCTAGGCCTTTGTGACGTTATAATGCCCTATTGTGACGTGTTCTATTGTGACCTCTCAACTCTCCTTTTGACTTTATAATTTCCCTTGGTGACATCACAATTGCCCACTGTGATATGACCAGGACCATTGTGACACCACAGTGCCCAACTAAGATATCACAATGTTGTATTGTGACCCTAAAGTGCCATTTTGTGAACTCATGATGCCCAGTTTGAACATCACCATTCCCGATGAGAGCAAAACAACTCCCCAATGATGAGCTCATGTTGCCTAATTATAGCAACACAATTGACATTTATGACATCACAATTCCCAATTGCAACATCACAGTGACCTGTTATGACATCATAGTTCCACATTATGGCATTGCAATGCCCCATTTTGACACCACCCCGCCCTATTTGACATCATGATGTCTTCTTCGTGACTTGTCAATAGCCCATTATGACGAGACAATTCCTCATGGATGTTACAGTTTTCTTTTGTGACATCATAATCTCCCAGTGTGACACAAGTGCCCATGATGACATCACAGTCCCCATTATAGCGTCACAATTCCTTTTTTTCACAAGGTAATGCTTCACTGTCACATCAAGGTGCCTTGTGGTGACATTAGCTTGGCCCATTGTGACATCATCATTTCCACTGTGACCCCACAATTACCCTATTAAGTCCTCACATTGTCCTCATTAGTGCAGCACAATCAACATTTATGATACTACAATTTCCCACTGTGACAATATTGTGGCACATTATGACATCACTGTACCAAATATGGCATCACAATATCCCATTGTGACATGATCATGCCTTATTTTGAATTCACACATACTATTTTGGTATCACAACATCCCACTGTGACATCATAGTCCTCCATATGACTTCAGAATTCCCCATCATGATATCATAATCATCCATCACAGCATCAAAATAAACCCTTGTGACATCACAGTTCTTCAGTGATAACACTGGATGCACCATTGTGACAGAACAACTCTCCCCTGTGACATCACAGCACCCTATTTTGACACCACTACACCCCATGTTGACATACTTTTTACTGATACTTCACAATTCACCATTATGATCTCACATTGCCCTGGTTATCATCTCAGTTTTCCCATTATGGTACAGTGCCTTTCCTTTATGCTATCATGATGTGCCACTGTGACCTTCAAATTCTCTATTGTGATATCAAATATCCCATTATGACCTCACAATTCTCTGCTATGCCATCAGGATACCCCCATTAGGATCTAACATTTCACACATTCTGACATTATAAAGCCCCATCATTAGCGCATAAGTTCCATTTTGATCACATAATGCTCCATTAGGGCCCATCACAAACGATGTTTACCTTAGTTATGAATAGAAGATCTTCGAGGGCACCCTACTACACTTCATACAGCTGTCGGCCAAAAAAAGGACTGGATTCAGAGTTCTAAGATTTAAGCTTCAACTTGTTTCTTCTAACAAATGCCTTCACTTGAATGTAGCATTTGCTTTTTCAGGCATTTAAGAACCCTTTTCCAGTCTCAAGATCATGGGAGAATTGGAAATTTTTTATCTGTTTCTTTTAATACTAGGTTCACACACATAGAAAACCAGATACCTGTTTGATATGTTTCGCTTTCCTTCCTTACCTTTCTTTTCCTATATCTGCTGTGACATCACCATGTCCTACTGTGACACAATAACACCCAATGGTGACCTCGCATACTGCCAATTTGACATCACAATTCACAATTAAGATCTCACAATTCTCATCATGACATTTAAATTGTCTTACAACATCACAATTACCAATTGTTACACCACAATGATGGACATCACATCATGGTCTCACATTATAGCATCAAGCTATGCCTTTGTGACATCATAATGCCCTATTGTGACACGTGATCACTTGTGACCTCGCAACTCCCATTATGACATTACAATTTTCCTTTGTGACCTCATGATTGCCCACTGTGACATCACAATGGCGCACTGTGATATCACCAGGACCATTGTGACATCACAGTGCCCCACCATGATATCACAATGTTGTATGGTCACCCAATAATGCCATATTGTGACCCCATGCTGCCCAAAAGTAACAGCACCACTCCCCATCATAGCCAATCTACTGCCCAATTATGAGTTCATGTTGCCTATTTATAGCAGCATCATTAACCTTATTGACATCACAATTCCCAATTGCAACATCACAGTGACATGTTATGACATCATAGTTCCACATTATGGCATTACAATACCCAATTTTGACACCACGCTGCCCTATTTTGACATTATGATACCCCTCTCGTGACTTGTCAATTCCCCATTATGACCAGATAATTCCCCATTGATGTTACAGTTTTCTTTTGTGACATGATAAGCTCCCAGTGCAGCACAAGTGCCCATGATGACTTCAGAGTCCCCATTATAGCATCAAAATTCCCCTTTTTCACAGGGTAATTCTTCACTGTCACATCAAGGTGTGGTGACACTAGCTTGGCCCACTGTGACACCATCATTTCCAGTGTGACACCACAATTACCCTATTATGACCTCACATGGCCCTCACTAGAGCAGCAAAATCAACATTTATGTTACTACAATACCCCACTGTGACAACATCGTTGCACATTATGACATCACTGTTCAAAATATGGCATAGAAATATCGCATTGTGACATTATCATGCCTTTTAGTGACTTCACATTTCCTATTGTGGTATCACAACACCGCGTTGTGACATCATAGTGATCCATATGACTTCAGAATTCCCCGTCATGATATCATAATCATCCATTACAGCATCACAATTGACCCATATGACATTACATTTCTTCAGTGATAACAGTAGATGCATCATTATGGCACAACAACACTCCACTGTGACATCACAGCGTCCTTTTGTGATACCACTACCCCATGTGGTCATACTTTTCACGTTTACTTCCAATTCCCCATTATGTTCTCACATTGCCCTCGTTATCGTCTCAGTGTGCTCATCATCCTATCATGCCATTCCTTTATGCAGTCATTATGCCCCACTGAGACCTCCAAATTCCCTATTGTGATATCAAAAATCCCATTATAACATCACAATTCTCTGCTGTGCTATCAGAATACCCCCATTAGGATCTCACTCTTCCCCCATTCTGACTTTATAAAGCCACATCATTAGTTCATAATTTCCATTTTGATCAGATAGTGCTCCATTAGGGCCCCTTCACAACCTATGTTTACCTTAATTATGATTAGAAGCTCTTTGAAGGGACCCTGCTACACTTCATAGAGCTCCAGGCCCAGAAAAAGTACTGGATTGAGAGTTCTAAGATTTATGATTCAGGCTGTTTTTGCTAACAAATGCCTTCACTTGAATGTAACATTGGCTTTTTCAGGCATTTAAGAACTCTTTCCCAGTCTCAAAATATTGGAAGAATTGTAATATTTTTATCTATGTCTTTTAATACTTGGTTCACACACACACAAAACCAGATGCCAGTTTGATATTTCTGTCCTTTTCCTTCCTTTCCTTTCTTTTCCTATTCCTGCTCTGACATCACCATGTCATAATGTGACGTCATAACACCCTAGTGTGATCTCGTATACTGCCAGTGACATCACAATTCACAATAAAGATCTTACAATTCTCATCATGACATTTAAATTATCTTACAACATCACATTTGCCAGTTGTGACACCATAATGATGGATATGACATCACGTTATCACATTATAGCATAATGCTAGGCCTTTGTGACATTATAATGCCCTATTGTGACATGTGTTCTATTTTGACCTCGCAACTCTCCTTTTGACTTTATAATTTCCCTTGGTGACATCACAATTGCCCACTGTGATATCACCAGGACCATTGTGACACCATAGTGCCCCACTAAGATATCACAATGTTGTATTTTCAGCCTAAAGTTCAATTTTGTGAACTCATGATGCCCAGTTGGAACATCACCATTCCCCATGAGAGCAAAACAACTCCCCAATGATGAGCTCATGTTGCCTAATTATAACAACACAATTAACATTTATGACATCACAATTCCCAATTGCAACATCACAGTGACCTGTTATGACATCATAGTTCCACATAATGGCAGTGCAATGCCCCATTTTGACACCACCCCGCCCTACTTTGACATCATGATGTCCTCTTCCTGACTTGTCAATACCCCATTATGACCAGACAAATCCTCATGGATGTTACAGTTTTATTTTGTGACATCATAACCTCCCAGTGTGACACAAGTGCCCATGATGACATCACAGTCCCCATTATAGCGTCAGAATTCCTTTTTTTCACAAGGTAATGCTTCACTGTCACATCAAGTTGCCTTGTGGTGACAGTAGCTTGGCCCACTGTGACATCATCATTTCCACTGTGTCCCCACAATTAGCCTATTAAGTCCTCACATTGTCCTCATTAGTGCAGCACAATCAACATTTATGATACTACAATTTCCCACTGTGACAATATTGTTGCACATTATGACATCACTGTACCAAATATGGCATCACAATATCTCATTGTGACATGATCATGCCTTATTTTGAATTCACACATACTATTTTGGTATCACAACATCCCACTGTGACATCATAGTCCTCCATATGACTTCAGAATTCCCCATCATGATATCATAATCATCCATCACAGCATCAAAATAAACCCTTGTGATATCACAGTTCTCCAGTGATAACACTGGATGCACCACTGTGACAGAACAACTCCCCCTGTGACATCACAGCACCCTATTGTGACACCACTGCACCCCATGATGACATATTTTTACTGTTACTTCACAATTCCCCATTATGATCTCACATTGCCCTGGTTATCATCTCAGTTTTCCCATTATGGTACCGTGCCTTTCCTTTATGCTATCATGATGTGCCACTGTAACCTTCAAAATCCCTATTGTGATATCAATTATCCCATTATGACCTCACAATTCTCTGCTCTGCCATCAGGATACCCCCATTATGATCTAACACTTCCCATATTCTGACATTATAAAGCCACATCATTAGCTCATAAGTTACATTTTGATCACATAATGCTCCATTAGGGGCCATCACAAATGATGTTTACCTTAGTTATGAATAGAAGATCTTCGAGGGCACCCTACTACACTTCATACATCTGCCGGCCAAAAAAAGGACTGGATTCAGAGTTCTAAGATTTATGCTTCAAATTGTGTCTGCTAACAAATGCCTTCACTTGAATGTAACATTTGCTTTTTCAGTCATTTAAGAACTCTTTTCCAGTCTCAAGATCATGGGAGAATTGGAATTTTTTTATCTATTTCTTTTAATACTAGGCTCACACATAGAAAACCAGATACCAGTTTGATATCATTCGCTTTCCTTCCTTTCCTTTCTTTTCCTATATCTGCTGTGACATTACCATGTCCTACTGTGACACAATAATGCCCAATTGTGACCTCGCATACTAGCAATTTGACATCACAATTCACAATTGAGATCTCACAATTCTCAACATGACATTTAAATTGTCTTACAACATCACAATTACCAATTGTGACACCACAAAGATGGACATGACATCATGGTCTCACATTATAGCATCAATCTATGCCTTTGTGACATCATAGGGCCCTATTGTGACATGTGTTCACTTGTGACCTCGCATCTCCCATTATGACATTACAATTTTCCTTTGTGACCTCATGATTGCCCACTGTGATATCAGAATTGCCACTGTGATATCACCAGGACCATTGTGACACCACAGTGCCCCACCATGATATCACAATGTTGTATGTTCACCCAATAATGCCATATTGTGACCCCATGCTGCCCAAATGGAACATCACCATTCCCCATGATACCCAATTTACTCCCCAATTATGAGCTCATCTTGCCGATTTATAGCAGCATAATTAACCTTTTTGACATCACAATTCCCAAATGCAACATCACAGTGAAATGTTATGCCATCATAGTTCCACTTTATGGCATTACAATACGCAATTGTGACACCACGCTGCCCTATTTTGACATTATGATACCCTTCTCGTGACTTGTCAATTCCCCATTATGACCAGATAATTCCCCATTGATGTTACAGTTTTCTTTTGTGACATGATAACCTCCCAGTGTGACACAAGTGCCAATGATGACATCACAGTCCCAATTAGAGCGTCACAATTCCTTTTTTTCACAAGGTAATGCTTCACTGTCACATCAAGGTGCCTTGTGGTGACAGTAGCTTGGCCCATTGTGACATTATCATTTCCACTGTGACCCCACAATTACCCTATTATGTCCTCACATTGTCCTCATTAGTGCAGCACAATCAACATTTATGATACTACAATTTCCCACTGTGACAATATTGTTGCACATTATGACATCACTGTACCAAATATGGCATCAAAATATCCCATTGTGACATCATCATGCCTTATTGTGACTTCACACATCCTATTGTGGTATCACACCACCCCATTGCGACATCATAGTTCTCCATATGACTTAAGAATTCCCCATCATGATATCGTAATGATCCATTACAACAGCACAATAAACCCTAGTGATATCAGAGTTCTCCTGTGAAAAGAGTAGAAGCATGATTGTGACAGAACAACACTCCACTGTGACATTACTGCTCCCTATTGTGATACCACTGTACCACAGGATGCATGTTTTTCACTGTTACTTCACAATTCCCAATTATGATCCCACATTGGCCTCGTTATCATCTCAATGTCCTCATTGTGGTATCAAGGCATTCTTTTATGCTGTCACTATGCCCCATTGTGACCTCCAAAGTCCCTATTGTGACATCAAATATCCCATTATGACATCAAAATTCTCTGCAGTGACATCAGGAAACCCCCATTAGGATCTCACTCTTCCCCCATTCTGAATTTATAAAGCCACATCATTAGCTCAAAATTTTCATTTTGATCACATAATGATCCAGTAGTGCCCCATCACAAACTATGTTGACCTTAATTATGATTAGAAGATCTACGAAGGCACACTATAACCCTTCTTGCAGCTCCAGGCCCACAAAAAGTACTGGAGTCAGAGTTCTAAGATTTATGTTTCAATTTGTTTCTGCTAACAAATGAGTTTACTTGAATGTAACATTTGCATTTTCAGGCATTTAAGAAATCTTTTCCAGTATCAAGATAGTGGGAAAATTGTAATTTTTTTATCTATTTCTTTTAATACTAGTCTCACACGCACAAAAAACCAGATGCCAGTTTGATATTTCTTTCCTTTTCCTTCCTTTCTTTTCCTTTTCCTGCTGTGACATCGCCGTGTCCTACTGTGACATGATAACGCCCTATTGTGACCTCATATACTGCCAATGTGACATCACAATTCACAATTCAGATCTCACAATTCTCATCATGACATTTAAATTATCTTACAACATCACAATTGACAATTGTGAGGTCACAATGATGGATATGACATCATGGTATAACATTATAACTTCATGCTATTCATTTATGTCATAATAATGCCCTTTTGTGACATGTGTTCTGTTTTAACCTCGCAATTCACATTATGACTTTAAAATTTCCTTTGTTACATCATGATTACCCACTGTGACATTACAATTGCCCACTGTAATATCACCAGGACTATTGTGACATCACACTGCCCCACTATGATATCACAATTCTGTAATGTCACCCAAGAATGCCATATTGTTACATCATGATGGCCAGTGGGTACATCACTATTGCATATTATAGTGAAACAACTCCCTCAATATGAGCTCCTGTTCTATAATTATAGTAGCACAATTAACCTTTATGACATCACAATAACCAATTGTGACATCACAGTGACATGTTATGACAGCATAGTTCCACATTATGGCATTACAACAACCCATTATGACACCACCCTGCCCTATTTTGACATCATGATACCCACATCAGGAATTGTCAATTCCCCATTATGAAGAGACAATTCCAAATTGATGTTACTGTATCTCTTGTGACCTCATAACTGCCCAGTGTGACACAAGTGCCCATAATGACATCAAAGTCCCCATTATAGCATCACAATTCCTTTTTTTCACAGTATAATGATTCACTGTCACCTCAAGTTGCACTGTGGTGACACTAACTTGGCCCATTGTGACAGCATCATTTCCAGTGTGACACCACAATTACCCTATTATCACCTCACATTGCCCTCATTAGAGCAGCACAATCAACCTTTATGATACCACAGTTGCCCACTGTGACGACATAGATTCATATTATGACATCAGTATACCAAATATGGCCTCAAAATATCCCATTGTGACACCATCATGCCTTATTGTGACTTCACACATCCTATTGTGGTATCACACCACCCCACTGCGACATCATAGTTCTCCATATGACTTAAGAATTCCCTATCATGATATCATAATGATCCATTACAACATCACAATAAACCCCAGTGATATCACAGTTCTCCTGTGAAAAGAGTAGATGCACGATTGTGACAGAACAACAATCCACTGTGACATCACAGCACCCTATTGTGACACAACTGTACCCCA
>PVJX010048375.1:0-11491 GCA_004027295.1 Dolichotis patagonum
AGTCAAGAACCTCTCCAAATTGCCTACTGAAGAGGAAAAGCTAGAGTGGGAAATATCAGAGGGAAAGAGAATCAATGCTGCTTTGATCAGAAAGTTCATTACATTTGCTTCAGATCTGAATGCATACTCATGAGGTCTGCAATCACTTATGCTGTGTTAGGCAAAAGTGCTAGTGGAAAAAAATAGCATGTGTGCATGACTCCATTTGTGAGTCCCTGCCAGAAACATTTATGAATCACTTGTCTTCTGATAGACAACTTACTTTCTTAGTTTGCAATCATATTCCCCACAGATGTTGCCTTTGAATTCACCATTGTCTTGTTTAGTTTTTGAATATTCTTAATATGAGAACATAATATGAGTGAATCTCATCTACTGTTTACACTGGCAGCCATTTGCCCAGCCTTGAGAAGGGAAGCATTTAGGGGAGACCAAGGAGCTAGAATCTAAGATCAGGGGCAGACACTTCTATACAAATTTCAAGTTTGGTATTTCTCAAGGCTGGCATCAGAGATGTTTACTTTCAGGTTATGCAAAGCCTCAGCTTGGGTTTTGGAAAAATTGAGCTAAAAATTTTGTCTAAAATTAGTTTCTTGTTAATTCCTGAGGACATCTTGCTTTTATTACAACATAACCATTGTCATGTGGTCTGTTCTGAGCAGTGATGATGTCACTCACAGTGCAGAACTCTTATCTACTGTGGCTTTCATTGTTCAGCAATTTATATCCTGCTATTCCTCAAGTTTACTTTTAGCCATATTATCTGGAGCTCAGACATTACTGATAATTTTTTTCTGAGCATATCTCAAAGATAGTACAGTATAGTTACAGAAATATATTTATAGTCTTTCATTTTAGTTGCTTTGCCACTCTGCTTTTTCAGCTTGTTGATTGCTCATCAACTTCAATTATATTTTCCTTCTTTTTCTTTTAGAGATAAAATATTTAAAAATATCAAAGCCAAATTTTATTCCTTTATAATAAATGGAGTGTCTAATTTGAGATATATAAATGAAGTTAAATGAAAATTTCAACTTCCTTTATAAAGTAGCTGGTGAAAATCCATTGTCAAAAGATTATGAGAAAAGGCTTATCTCATAACTAAAGCCAACATTTAAGTCATTATTTAAGACATGAAACATTTGGCAAAAGAAAGATTGTTGTCATTAAAAAGGAAGCCCAGCACATTGCTTGTGAGCTGACAAAAAATACTTTAACTGTCACTTGTTACTTATGGAGCAACACAGGGAAACAGCATAAATTAAAATGGGAAGTTTTACTCAAATATTAGAACATATATTTTCATCTAAGAAGCACATATGGTTAATAAACATTTGATGATTGATTTAAACATCAATCCATCAATAAAGAGGGAGGGAGGGAGAGAGAGAGAGAGAGAGAGAGAGAGAGAGAGAGAGAGAGAGAGAGAATCATTTGGTTAGTACTTACTGTTCAGCTAAATTTGTGTCCTTATAATGCTCACAACCAAGAGGAAGTCAATACAACTTTACTACAGTAATAATAAAGAGGCAAAAATTAAAGTCAGCATCTCCTGAGAATTATCCATGCTGGGACTAGGGAGGACCAGGTTTTCTGATAAGCCATGCATGTTGCATGGGTTCCAGGAAAAGTCAGCGCCTCCCAAGAATTAGCCTTTCTGGGTCTGCAAGGACTCAACAAGAAACCAACCAACCAGCCTTTCTTGTAAGCTGTGCAATCTCCATGGGTTCCAAGAAGAGAAAAGTCAGCACCTCCCGTGAACCTATGGGTGTGTAGGCTGAGAATCAAGCCCCTCATCCTCAAATAACCTGCTGGTTCAGAGGACAAGCTGAGTTGATAGCAACTAAGATACCTAAAGCAACTAAATTCTTGTATTGTTTGGTTAATTTTGTAGGTCTGGGGTTAGTGGTCTGAGCATCTCTTAGGAGGATGATAGCATGCAATATAGCAAGTATGAGGAATTTCCTTCTATCTTGTCCTTGAAATCCAATATTGTTCTCACTGTTTTGCTTTGTTCTAATTGTTTTGCTTTATTCAATATTCTGTTTTGAGAGGTTTTATTCTGCTTTGTTTTTGGTTTGATTTTGCTACACCTGATGGAAAGGACAACTATTGTAAGGATAAGAAGATGTACTGCTATTGTTTCCTTAGGATCCTGCTTTGAAGTTCTGTGCCAATTTTGCTGCTTTGCTTTGTTTGGCTTTGTTCTATTCTGTTTTGTTGGATTTTATTGTCTTTAAAATTAAAAAAAAATTTTAAAGAGACAAAAATTGTCTCTTACTACACCATTAGCAGGTAGAAGTCCCATACTTAATGAAATCATTAACAAATTAGTGGATATCCTTATAAAATACTCACTCTGGGAAAAAAAGAAAGATCACTAAAGTCCTCTTGGCTCAGCTTCCTTAAGTCTGGGATGAGGAAAAAGCACTGGAGATTTTCATAGGTAAATGGTTAGAAGCTGTGTTGTTTTTGGAGGCTATAGGAAAAAATACAAAATGCTTATTTTCAACTCCTCCCAAATAGTTCCTTCATATCCCCCGTTTCTCAACGATCATCATCAATCACTTTCCAAAATTGCTCAGGCTGTCTCTTTTCTTAGCTACTCACAGTATGCTGTTATTTCATTCTCTTCTTGATGTGAGAGTAAAATCAAAAGGCATACCTAGAAGATGGTTTCAAGTAGATTTCTTATTCTAAAGTATCATCTCAAAAACATGCTTTTGCTTCATTTATCATGCTGTTTCTAACATTACATACTCTAGTAGTTGGCTAGGCTTTTTCCGCTTTTGGGTATGGGCAAGGAAGAACTGGCACCTTCAGTTTAGGCCTGAAGGAGAGATTAATAAAGGAATGTTTTTAAGTCTGTGGCCAGGACCAGTGGAAACCAGCAGGGGTGGTGAAGTACACCAGTCTTATAGATGTCCAGTCCCATCTGCTGGAGCTTCCTATTGACCACACCCACGTGAATGTGGAGTGAGATCCATGATGCCTATGGAGTAGCAAAGATTGATGTGCATGTTGAGGGGACAAACAGAATATTCAGCACATTAGTATGAAACTTTCCTTTTTCTTCTTTTCTAGCATTTTTAGGTCACTTTCTTATCCAGCCAGTTGGTCTCCAAAACAGTACAAAAAAATTAATAGTTGTCATGGTTTATGTCAGTGGCCCCCAGGCCTCCTGTATTTGCATTGTGCATTTGTGATTGGTTCATTGTCTGGTGCTTGGATTGGTGGTGTCAGTGCTACACCCTCCTATGAGGTGGAGCCAGGATGTAATGTAATGGCAGGAAGAAGGTGTGTCTCTCTCTTGCCGGTTTCCACCTTGCTGTCTGCAGCCAACATGAACTGTGGCCCTGCCATGCCACCCTGCCTTGGAGCCAACTGAATATGGACTGAAACCTCCAAAAACTGTAAGAAATAAACCTTCCCAGCCTTGGGCATCAGGTATTTTGTCTCAGCGACTAGTGAAAAGTAACTAAGACAGAATTTGTTACCGAAGAGTGGGGTCATTGCTGTGGCTATACCTGACCATGTTTTTCAAGAGGCTTTGGAAATGGCTTGTGGGCAGAGTTTGGAAATGTTTGGACATGTCCCCTGGATGCACAGAGCTGGAGCAGCTGAGGCTGTTCTGTAGAGGAGATTCTGGTCAGAGCTCAGGAAGACAGAAGACTAGAAGGCCTGATAGTAAAGACCAGGCTTACAAGCTTTCCGCTGGGAAGGAGGACTCTATTGGTTGTTGGACTCCCTATGATGTGTGTTATGGCTTGGCAGAAAGTTTGTCTGCATTTTGCTCATGCCCAGAGGCTTTGCCTGAGATTGAGATTAAGGGTAATGGACTGATTAATCTGGCAAAGGAAATTTCAAGGCTGTCAAATGTTGAAGCTGTGGCATGGCTATTGTTGGGGGCTTTTAGCCAGATCTATGTTGCAAATCAAGAGCAAAGAGCCCAGCAGGATAATTTAAAACACTGAGTTTGGCCAGAAGGAAAACTCCAGTAAAGCAGTGGATTATAAGATAGTGCTGAGACTTTGATTGCTGAGAAGAAACAGAGAGATAAGAAAGATGGCCACCGGGCATCCCAGGAAGCAGTGGGTCTCCCCACTTTGTAGCTCCAAAACTCTAAAAGTGAAAGAATTTTCTCAGATGAGAAAGCTTCAGAGCACCATGCTCCAAAATGGCACGGGAGGCCACATGAGGTTCCAGAATGGTGGCAATGTAGAAAAGCTTTTCTTCACAATCAGGTAAACAGAGCCCAGCAATCCAGGCATTGGACCCCTATAGCCAAGAGAGAGAAAAGCCTGGCTGCTGCTCCAGCTGGCAGCAGACCTTGGCAGCATCTACATGGTGCTGATTTTAAGTGCAAGGAAAATGCACAAATTCTGAGGGTAAGACGGCTTCCACCTCAATTGCAAAGGGCCTGGGAGGCCAAGCAGTGTGCCCCTGAGAGGGCAATATGTAAAGATGTAAGTGTGAAGCCAAAGGTGCAGTGGATACCCCAGAAGTTTGGAAAAGCCAAGAACGTGGATCATCCAAGGAAAGCTGCAAAAACTGAGCAGAGAGGGTTTAAGAGAGAAGCTGCAGGAGCTGAAATCACTGGAAGTGCCGTGGGGGTGGAATCACTCAAGCCTTTTGGAACTTGCAACCAGATTGCTTCAAATGCTGAGCATGGAACCCTAGGACTTAATGTTCACCCTGCTGAATGTTGGATTTGCATTGTTTCCAATGCTTTATATTCCCCTGTTTGCAACTTATGGAATGGTAATGTTTACCTTGTGCCTTTGCATTTCAGAAATGTTTAACCTTGTTTCACTTGTACAGTGGGTTACAGTTAAGAGTTTGCCATAGATATTGGAGGAGACTTGGGACTTGGACTTCTCAGCAATGCTGAAAATGTTAAGACTTTGGCAACTCTTGGAGATGGACTAAATGTCTTTTATATAAAGGTAATACATGAGTCTCTGGGGGCCGGGGTGGAATGTCATGGCTTATGTTGGTGGCCCCCAGGCCTCCTGTATTTGCATTGTGCATTTGTGATTGGTTCATTGTCTGGTGCTTGGATTGGTGGTGTCAGTGCTACACCCTCCTACGAGGTGGAGCCAGGATGTAATGTAATGGCAGGAAGAAGGTGTATCTGTCTCTTGCCAGTTTCCACCTTGCTGTCTGCAGCCGCTATGAATTGCGGCCCCGCCATGCCACCCTGCCTTGGAGCCAACTGAGTATGGACTGAAACCTCCAAAAACTGTAAAAAATAAACCTTTCCTTTTCCAACCTTGGGCATCAGGTAGTTTGTCTCAGCAACTAGTGAAAAGTAACTAAGATACTAGTCTAATTGTTTAAGTGAATTGAAGCTAACACTCCAAGCATTCTAGTGTATTTGCTTCTCATCCACAGTGTTAATAAACCTACACAGAACACAGAAAAGTAAATCTGCTCAACTACTAGTCTCTCTTTGTGGGCCCAAGTACAGCATAAATAAATATGGAATAATGTGTTAATGAATTTTCCACATAAGGGTATCAGAAAACTCAATTTTTCTAATTTTTTTTCTCTGGTTTCAGTTCATTTAGATTATTACTTTCTGCTTTCTCTTTATACCTCATCCCCAATTTCCACTTAATATCTACATTCTCTCCTCATGTCCTTTTAAATGAATATGCCATCTTTTTCCTGATGCAGGGGAATTGTGCTTAACTGAATTCTCAGAGTTGCCTTCACCTTCTTTCAGGATAGAGAGTTTTAAGACAGTTTCTTAGCAATGTGGGAGCTTATGGCTAACTACAGGAATTATTTTAAGGATAAACTTCCCATGTAATAACTTCCCTCTTCCAAGATCTCCACCTCGTAACAGATACTGGAAATCTCCTTGGGTTCATGGAGGACATAGATTCTCTCAAGTTAGTCAATATCCTGTAAGTCTTTATACTATTTCCTCAGAATAATAGTAGTAGCATTTCTTCAGGTTTCATCTAAATGCCATTTCTCCCCTATTAATGAATTATTGTTTAATTTCTAAGAGTAAGATATATTTTCTGTTGTAAAACTTACTGCAATATCATCTCCTAAATCTGTCTTGTCCTCTGGGTAAGAATAAGCTTTAGAAAGGCAGCACAATGAGTTTACTTTTTCACCTCTATTTTCCTGAACACTAAACAAGCAGTACACAATTATTCCATGTATGCTGAGTGGCTATTGAGTTTAATATAGCCAAAGACCAACCTGGTCACAATCAGAGTGTTTGGAAATCAAGATTTTTATCAGTTATGATAGGCCAATCTACATTGTCAGGCTTTTTAGTATTTTTTTTAAAAAAACATAAGTTTGTTTATTTGTTCGATCAGTAGCAAACTTCAAAGTAGAATTCTGCAGATAGGGGAGGTGACAGATATGCCTGTAATCCCAGCACCAGGAGGCTGAGGTAGAAGGGTCACAAGTTGGGAAATTTAGCACCTTATTGAGAACCTGTCTCAAAAAATAAAAAGGGACTGGAGATGTAGCTCAGTATGAAGGCCCTACATTCAAGAACTAGTACTGCAAAAACAAACAAACAGCAAATGAAACAAAATCAATAGAATTTTGCATTTAGTGACAAGCCTAATGATAACACAACCTTAATGCAATTTCCCAAAATCTCCAAAAGCTTTGCAAATATTCTGACTATTGTATCTTTTAAGTATTTATTTTGGAAGGAGGATGTGGATTTAACTTTTTTTTCATGGTCTCTTTCTTGCCTTATTTCTATCTGAAGGAAACTGATTTGAAATGAACTAGAAACTTTAGCATTCTCTTTGTTCTTCTTAAACTCTATTATTAAAACAATATGGAAAGAACACTGGGCTTGGACTCATAAGCCCCTAATTCCAATTTCCAGCCAAGCATGTTTTTTCATCTGTAAAACAAAAATAATAACATCAGTTGCATAGAACTGTTGTGAGGATTAAATGAGGTGATCTATATTAAACATTTAGTTCAAGGTCTGGCAAATAGTAATTACCCATTAGATGATAATGATGATGTTGGTGGTAGTGATGAGGATAATGGTTATGGATACACATTATTCAATATATCTGAATATTTACTATCTTATCTATATCATAGGATTTGGAGGTTCATGTAAACAAGATAAAATTACATGAAAGTACTTTGCAAACTGCTTACTTCTAAGGTACCACATTAGATTACTAATAGTCCTTGTGGTCATGGTAAGTATATCACTGGACAACATATTAGGAGGTTTCTGAAGCATAGATAGGAAATCAAACCCATTTTATGTGTAGAATAAGTTTGTAGGATTGCTGACTCCTGTTGCAGAAGAATTTTTAGAATGCATCAATAAGAGGTGTAAAGTTATGTATTAGGCAGAAATTTTAAAGTACACACTCAAAAAACAGAATTTGACCAAACAAGGGAGAGAGGCACATTATTTACTGAATCTGAAATCACTGATGCTCATGTTGAGGGGGTGGAAACTCCAGGAAAAGGTGGTCCATTTGTAGAAGGATACTGGTCCATATTACAGATAGAAGCACTTTTGTTTTCTTTAGATGGATAATTCAAGCATTCTTTGAAATCTCTCAACCTGCTTCTTTCTCTGAGGGATCAAGTTCCTGCTCTTTACTTCCTCAATTAAACCAACTTAGGGATTTTCAGTATTCTGAAGGAATTTTGAGTGTGATGAAACTGGAAAGAATAGAGCTTAAATTAACTAGCAAATGACAATGAGGATCACTAGGGTAATTTCCACTGGGCTTGGGGCATTGCAGTGTGCTTTAAAGTTTAATTGTTAGTTATGACTTCCTTGCCTCCTTTCTACCTATCTTCTATTTCTTTTACCCAATTTCAAGTAAAGATACGTATAAATGTTGTACATGGATTTAGTACCTACTCTGAGCAGCTCTCAGTTCCAATCTGAAATACTATGTTTCTTTTTTCTTTCTGCTTCCTTGTTTTGATAGTTCAGTATTATTACTGGGAATGAAGTTTAAATGAGGCCACAAAGCACTCCTCAACAAATTTATTTTCCAAACCTTAGAGTATTAATTTCAAAACTTTAAAATTTCATTTCTTAGTTCATAAGCTGTACTACTTAGAGTGTCATGAATGTCAAAAGTTGTTGATTTACCTTTAGTTAACAAAAAATACTCCTGAACTAGATGAGATAAGATTTCTATAAACATGCAAGTTACTACTTCTGGTTTTGTTTCATTTTCAAACAACAAAAGACTTTGGTTGTGTAATTCTTATCACAAATAGCATGAGTTTCCAGATTCCCAGCTGTGTTGAGGTTCCTTGTAAGAATTTATTGGGTGTTCTGCTGGCATTTTACTTCAAAGGTAGTTTTGATAGTGAACCTTCATGTTTTCTAGGGTTCAAACCACAGCTAAATCTTTCTGTGCAATGCCACTGAAGAAAGATATTTCAAAGAATTTGAATTTGTAGGAAAATTCTGTAAATAATCTCAGGACTTCAACTTCAGTCTTTGAAGGATTTATGGCTTCAAGTTATCTGGTAGATGCCTTCTGAAAACTTGTCTGCTAATCAGTTACACAAATTATTGCTATAGACTAGCTCTAAAAGTGCTTTAAGACCATGAGTTAATGTCTTTTGCTAACAATGCAATAGATATCACTTAGTAGTTATGCTCACTATCTTTTTCTGTATTTCCCTAGTTAGTTCTTGGTGAGCAGAAAAACACTTACCAGTAATCAGTATAAGCAATGCTGGCAAAACACAAATGTTAATGCGTTTTAATCAGCTAGGATTTACAAATGTCCTGAAAGCCTGGAATAATCCTGCTTAGTTCTACAGATGAATGGTGCAGCAAATTTTAAGAATTTTTATTCTAATTAATGACAGTAATGACAGTGGTATTTGTATTAACAGTGATAGAAGAAACCACAAAGTCATGTGTTGTGTGGGCATGAGGAAGTGTGTGTCCTGACCTTAGCACATGTTTCACATTCTCAACTCTCTTATTACATTTTCTTCTAGCTTCTGTATTGTTTAGCAATAAGCCTTGGGCAAAAGAATGCCTCTGTTATCAAATGTGAGTGGATTAAATAAAACACAATGCTATAAAATCTAACTAATATTTCCTTGGTTCACAGGGGAATGGGGTGTCTATACATTTCCTAGACACCCTTATGTGGACCAAGATTGAACAATTTTCTATTTTCTTTCACAATTCTGGCCATTTTGGCAATGGGCATACCCTGTTCTTTTCACTGCTTCTTGTAAGAAGGCTGGAAGTTGATGCTCCTTGAATTAGAAGTTTAAGATATTTCTGCTGCTAGCATGGTTAGGTTAAAATACTGTTAACATATTGAGGTTAAAAAATGGCTAGGACATCTAGGTTTAAAAAGTCAGAATTTTGGAACCTAGGTACCTAATTAAAGAACAAAACCTATTTCTACTTTTAGCATTTTGACTTTGGAACACATTTGTGATAAGTAGGTAAGGTGAATAATAAAATGGATTTTATCAAAAGACTGCATTTTAAGAATTATGTCCACCAAAACCAATCAATCATAAGTGTACATTTAGTCTCACATACCCATGTGGCAATTATTGTCCTGAAAACCTTTCTGTGGGACAAGTGGTGAAGTAATGATGACATTTTCCTGATGAAATTGATGTAGAAAAATATAATTCCCACCCTGTGAGATGTCAAATGTGCCAAGTGTGTGGTCCCACAATACTGAGGAACAAAATCGTGAAACAAAGGAGGAAGTTAGTAAAGTTTAGTGAAAATAAGGAGCAGAAGTATAACCCGAGTGGGTGGCCACAGAAGCTCTTTGTTAGGCATGACAATGTGGGTAAACCATGGGTCAAACTACAGTCATCTTGCTGAATTACAAGTATAGTTTCTTAACTGATGTTGATCTAATAGCAAAGCTAGTCACTTAGTAAGGATATATGGAAAGAACAAAGGCATTCTTGGAAAGGGGGAGGAGTATAGATTCAGAGGTTCTAGCCACCCATCTATGTGTCTGATGCCTAGCTGGGCCCACTGCATTAGGTGGTGGTAATTATAGTATAATCTCCATTTGTTTTTTTATGTCTAGGGAGGCATATATGTCTAGCTATTGCATCTCTTTCCTACAGCCTTACTCTTTTCAGATTTGCCTCCAGTCACAATTGCTGTCATACTTTTGCACTGACTTCCTTGGGGAGGTGATACTGGTATTTCTCATTTTTGATGGCCCAAGTGGCCTAAAGTGATGAAATTTACATTCTAAAATTTTTTACATTTTTGAAAAATATTTACTCAGTTGTTGAACTCTAAGAGTTGGGAAGCCACAGTGCACAGATTTTCAGAGGCAAGGGTGTCCAGAAAAGCTTAGGGATGAGAATCTTGCAGATACTATGGATAAAACAGAAAGGGCATTGAAAGCCTGGGGAAAGGAGGGTAAGGCAAGTACAATACTAAACAGAAAATAGGTTAAGTCATGTGAGAGGATGTGAGAAAAAGCAGTAATAAATGGACATCTCAAATGCCAGAGCACAGAAGGTAAATAACCTCAGAGGCAGGATTATAGCAGAGGTGTGTGCTGATGAAGGCAGAGGGCTCTTATTGGTACAGGTGGATGATGCTTGGATTTGAATGGATGCTGAGCAATTCAGAAGCCTGAATTCTATATCTATTTTGCCACAAAAGTGCAGAAGAGAGTATTTCTAGAGGCTCTTGATTCAGCAGAAAAGGGACTGAGGTTCAGTATCTTCCTTTAACTTACACACATGGAAAGTCTTGTCATGAGGTTTTATATTGTCAGAGTGAGAGAAATGTGACAACAATGTTTCCAACTGCTAATGCAAGGTGAAGAAGGTACTTCTTGAAAAATGTGAAAATAACAGAAAGCAACAGGATTAAAGAATATGATAGAGAGGAAGCAGCTATAATTTCAGCTGACTGGAAATTTATGATCTACTTGTTAGTCCAAATGTTTTATATTACTCAGGAAAATGACTACATTCTTAGTGTATGAGTTGTGCTAAAAAATCCAGTGAATGTTTACAGTAAAAAATATTACAGTAAAGATCACAATACCATTATTCTATCCAACATTCTAAATGTTCTAAATAGAAAGTTGGATATATTCTAAAACGTCTCACCTGATGTTAACCACAGCTAGTAGATTAGTAGAGATTCAACATATTTTCCCATGTTCAAAATTTCTTGTATGTCTTTTGAAAGTGTCTACTTAAATTTTATTATTTAGTTTTCTCAGGTAGTACCCAGTTATTACTTATTAGGTTTGATCAAAAAATATACCTTAAAAAAAACTTTTCCGTTTCACCCCCAGGAAGTCTCCCAGAAAGCAGCATCTCGGCCTGTCTCTTTGGGACCCGAAACTCTCGGACCCGCAGAGTGGCCCGGGCTGTTTGGATTGGGAATATTGTGGAGACTGGCATCTTGGCCAGGTCTGTTTGGGACCGGGAACTTTTCAGAAACCAACATTCTGGCCTGACTCTTTGGGACCTGTAGGCCCTT
>PVJX010048376.1:0-11499 GCA_004027295.1 Dolichotis patagonum
CAATATTGCATATTTTAGTGACTGTCTGAAGAAAGAATTCCCTTGTCCTCTGGGGACTTTAGACTTTTAACTTCAACTGCCAAGTGTCATTGTACATACTTGTAATACTAGAATTCTGTCAGGCTGAGGCAGGAGAATCAAAAGTTTGAGCCCAACCTGGTCAATTTAGTGACTTAATGAGACCTTGTCATAAAGTAAAAAATTTTAAAAGGCTGAGGATGTAGCTCAATGCAAGGGTGGTAGCTTTAATCTCCAGACCACTAAAAGGAAAAAAAAAGAAAAGACCTTCAGCTTATGGGGGATAATCTGCTTTATCAGAGTCTATCAATTTAAATATTATTGTTCTAAAGAATACTTTAGGTGGATTATAAAAATTATGTCTGATCTAAAAACTTTTCTGGTACCTGATGATATTTTTCAGTAAATCTTCAAGTATATTTAGACTGGAATGGCTATGAACTTTGGAAAGTTAAAAAGCTCTTTTTGAGGGCAACAGTGAGCACTTTTTTTTTTTTTTTTTTTTTTTTTTTTTTTTTTTTTTTTTTTTTTTTTTTGCATCTGGAATAATTCAGGAAAAATAAGCCTTTTAAAATTATCAAGCCACAGCCTGGCAAGCGTGAGGTCCTGAGTTCAATTCCCAGTGCCAAATAAATAAATAAAATATCAAGCCATAGTTTAAATGCTAAAGTGTGATTATACTGTAAAAACTCCCTATTTTTTCCACTTAATGGCAACTTCATCCTTCTTAATGAAGAATTCACCAATCATGGATTTTTAATTTATTTAATAAATAGACAAATGATGATTTTTTTTTAGTGTTTTTAAAAATTATTGTTCTAAATAAAAAATACTGTTTTACTGTTCTTTAGTATGATGCTATATTTGGATATGATGGATTCCTATATAGGAGATGAGACTTAGGAAGTGAGGGTGAAGGATTTTGGAGTGAGAAATAAATTTGAATTGGCATTCACCTTGAAAGCAAAGTTAAAAGAGAGCAGGAAACCCCTAGATTCTGAAGATATAAGGGATAGAGGTATGCTTTTGGAGGGTAATTCACCATCTGAATCAAAAAATGTGTACATATTGGTAGTAACAAAAGGAATACCAGTGCTCCCTTCAGCAGCACATACATTACAATCAGAAAAGGAATACCAAATACTGTTAGAACAGTTGACTTCCTATTTTTTTTAAGCCAGTGGTCACTAATCACTGTGGTCCATGGGCCAAATCTGGCTCTATGAGCTAAGAATTTTTTTTATTTGTATTTTTTTGAAGCTTAGAAAAAAGTATTGTTTTGTGATACATGAAAATTAGAAAATTTGAATTTCAGTGAGTAAAGTTTCATTAGAACTTACCCACATCCTTTGTGATGGTGGCTACAGCATCAGCCTGAGTGGAATTCACAGTATGGATTAAAAAAAAAAAGATTATATGTAACATGAGTGACCCTGGTACTAACAAGAAAATGTGTTTTGTAGCTAGGAGTGGTGGCACATGCCTGTAATCCAAGCACTTGGGAGGCTGAGTGAGGCAGAAGGATCACTGTGAGTTCAAGACCAGCCTCGGTTACAAAGTAAGCTCAAGGCCAACCTGAACTCCATAGTGACATCGACTCAAAAAAAGACCCCCCCCAAAAAAATGTGTTTTGTTACACAACTACACTGTAATGCCCAAATACTGTATTTTTAAGTAAGCTTTTTTTTTTGTACCAGGGATCAAACTCATGACCTTCTTTGTACTTGCCAGGCAGGTGCTTGGGCTGCTAAGCTAAATCCCTGGCCCAATAAGCATATTTTTATTTCATGCTATTAAATTCTTTTTAATAGGTAATGGAATATCTTATTGGTGGAGATGTCAAGTCTCTTCTACATATTTATGGTTATTTTGATGAAGAGATGGCTGTGAAGTATATTTCTGAAGTAGCGCTGGCTCTAGACTACCTTCATAGACATGGAATCATCCACAGGTAAAGACTCACTTTTCTCAAAACTATTACTTACATGTAGAAATAATCAAATTATGTGTTAAATGTTTAGATATCAAATATTTACTGTAACCATTTGCCCATATTTCCAGATTAAAGTTTAATAGTAACTTGTGTGAGTTTAGAAATTCTCTTAACACATACTTTGTCTCCCTGTGTTTTAAATTATGTTACTTTGAACATGAACATAATGTTTCAGTGGAAAGATTTCAGTTCTTTTCCACTCTTCTGTCCTTATACAAAAGTGCCATACTGTGTAGACCTAGGTGATTTACACTGCTTTGTTCTGTGCAAAGAAAGCTTAGGTTACTCTGCTCTGTTAAAGCTTAATCTTACATTAACAGAAAAGAAATAAACATGATTTTGAACTTGTGGATTGTTTTATTTAATGTGATTTATTTATTTTAATGGAAAATCTAACAATGTCACAAATAATCTAAAATTAAATCATTTAACATTTTGTGGATTCACATGTACCAAACAGCTGCTTTTCAAAGTTTTGCTGTTCTTTGCAAAGCCACTAATAAATACGTTTGTTTTAGAGGAAATAAATAGTACTTGCCTCTTTACAACTCTCTCTCTTTTTTTTTCTTAGATATTTTAACATTAAAACTAGATTTTCAGCTAGGCATGGAGGTGCACACCTGTAATCCCAGCACTTGGGAGGCTGAGGCAGGAGGATCCTTGCAAGTTCAAGACCAGCCTCGGCCACAAAGTGAGCTCAAGGCCAGTCTGAACTGCACAGTGAGACCCTGTCTCAAACAAGCAAACAAACAAAAAACCTAGATTTTCACTGGGTGCAGTGGTGCATGCTTATAATCTGAGCACTCAGGAGGCAGAGACAGGAAGATTGCTGTGAGTTCAAGACCAGCCCAGGCTACACAGTAAACTCAAGGGCAGCCTGAACTACATAACAAGAGCCTGTTACAAAAAAATAAAAAATTAAAAATTAAAAAAATAAAACTAATCTTTTATTATCTATTTGCCTTTTGTTTTATGTGCAGGGATTTGAAACCAGACAATATGCTGATTTCTAATGAGGGTCATATTAAACTGACAGATTTTGGTCTTTCCAAAGTAACTTTGAATAGAGGTAAGAAAAATAGCAAATATGTACCTTTTTATTGGTCCTGCAACAACGAACAACAGCAAGAAAAAAAACCCAAAATTTTAGAGACTACATTTCATTAACTTACATTGTTTTCTTTGTTTATACTAAATGAAATTCAATATTTATTTGTAGGCTATATATAAGTGTGTCATTTTTCCATTAAAGGTGAAAAATACTGTTTTACATGCTCAGTATTACATGTTTACCATCCATGAGGCCTTGAGTTCAATCTCTAGCATAGATAGATAGATAGATAATCAAAAATGGGAATAGCCACTATTGGATCTTCAAAGATCATTGAAAATCCTTGGCTTTTCAAAAAGAAACTTATAATTTCTGTTCTTCTGACCTTTCTCACTACTGAAACTGGTTCTTATCAACAAAGCAACAGTAAAATTATTAAAATAAATATAATATGAAGGTTCAATAACAATTTATTCAAATATAAGTGGCCACCACTAAGACCTTAATAAAAGAGCAAAGATAAACACAATTCATATATATGAGTATATGGAAATATGGTCATTTTACTAGTAATAATTAAAACAAGGCAAATATAAAAATGAACCATTTTATAATAGTAAGCATTATCAAAAAGGAATAATGATCCAATTAATCACGCTACTTTTGAAAAAGCCAAATTGCTGTGTCCAAGTGCCTTGTAAATTTAGTGCTTTCTAAAGCAGATTTGCTAATGTGTTTTAAAAACAAAAGATTTTAGGACCAGGGATATAGCTCAGTGCCAAAGCATCTGCCTGGCAAGTGCAAGGTCATGAGTTCAATCCCTAGTACCATTTAAAAAAAAGGTTTTAATTCTCTTGGCTCTTACATTTTGGAATTTAAGAAAGCAGTTCAAGGGGCTGAGGATGTGGCCCAGTGAAGGAGTGCTTGCCTAACCTGTAATCCCCAGCACTGGAAAAAAAAAAGGGTTCAAGAGCACATAATATACAGGAATACAGTGATTTTTAAGAAGAATTATATTTAATATGTGGAAACTCTAAATTACTCAAGTTCATCACAGAAACATGAATTAATGATAGATTTTCAACTTGGAAACAAACTGTATAGAATTCTCTACTAAGAAGCATATAAGAATGGGCTGGAGTATAGCTCACTGGTAGAGCACTGGTCTAGCATACATGACACCCTGGGTTTGATCCTCAGCACAGAAAAAAAGAAAATATGGTAGAAAGATAGAAAAGTGGGGGTTTTTTTGCTTTTGTTTTTGTTTTTTTTGGTACCAGCAATCAAACTCATGACCTCATGCTAGCCAGGCAGGTGCTTGGCCACCGAGCTGTATCTCCGACACTGTTTTTTTAAATAAATAAAGTTAACCATATAAATTACAAACTCTGTAATTATAGATATTTGAAAATTTCTGTAGATCTATGGTTCTTTATTTGGAAGTACAAGATCCAAACAGTTGTGAATACTTAAAGGTTTTCAAATCTGACCTGAGCTGATACAGGGATATTTGTATTCTGTCTTCATCCCACTTCATGTGGCTATTTATACATTTTGCTGCAGAAACAGTATGTGATTGCCAATACTGCAAGAGACATCATTAGGGGAGCTCTGTGACATACCATATATTTGCCACATTTGTTTTCTTAAGTAATTTAAAAATATCACAAATTGGGAAAAATTCTGTATTAAGGTGATATTAATTTAAAACCTTTATAACATAAAGGCCTACTTATTGCTTTTATTTACAAAATGTCCTATAAGATTATTACTATTTTATTCTTATTGCTTCATCAAAGTAAGATATAAATGAAGTTTGTTACATTCAAACTTTATCCTTTTTAAAGTCCTAGATTACATACAGACCATCAGACTTCTCTTGCCATTTTTGGTATCTGAGTAAAACAGTATAGTATTAGGTGTTAGTGTTGAATTATTTGAAAGTATTATACACTGAAACATGCTAATAATGTGAGTCAATTTCTATATTAATCCAGCCTTAAACATGTTAACATGAAGGGCCAGAATTTATATTACTCCTTACCAACTGCTTTTCAATAATTGATTTACCAAAAATCATTTTCTTGCTAGTTAGAAAGAATTTATTTTTAGTGACTGAGTAGTCTCTAAAAATCTAATAAGATTCTGTGTCATTTCACTGTGATCTATTCATTTCAGAATAAGATTATGTTTTATCAAACTTTTTAACGATTTCAAATCGTTGTGAATGATTCCCCTATGGTACGGTGGATTTGCTGCATATGTTTATCCTACACGAGCCAGTTTTACAGATAAGGTTAATAAAGCAGAGAGAGGGTCAAAGTTCAGGAAAAATGATTTTTGACCAGGTGACAATTGAAAACTTTTTGAAAATTCGTATACCTTCCTTTGCACACATAGATATCAATATGATGGATATCCTTACAACACCATCTATGGCCAAACCTAAGCAGGATTATTCGAGAACGCCAGGACAAGTATTATCGCTCATCAGTTCTTTGGGATTCGTAAGTTTTTGATAAGACAACACTCATGATATTCCTTTTCACAACTATCTCTTTAAATTTAGAGTCTCCTTTAAAAAAATACAAGTCAATGTAAATGACAACCATGAGGTGGTGTTTTATTGACAGTTTGTCAATCTAGATGGTATGACAGCTCGTATATACTTAGCTGGTATTTTTGTGACATTAAATCTTTCAGCATTTGGGTTTTTTTCCTCTCATTAATAGTTCACACCACTTGCAGAAAAAAAACAAGACTCTGCAGACATCCTTTCAACCCACCTATCAGAAACACCACAGCTTTCTCAAGGATTAATTTGTCCCATGTCTATAGATGAAAAGGAGTCTACATCTTATTCTAGCAAACTACTAAAATCATGTGAGTATTGTGTCCTTTAGGGAAAAAAATTTTTTTCAAATGTTAAAATATCTAATATCAACTCAATATTTTCTTTTTCCATTTAAAAAAATTTCAAAACAATAATTCGGGAATAACAATGGTTAATACATTGCGTATTGCTATCCTTAAATTAGTTACTCGGAGTACAAGATATTTGCATTTAATTGTCCAACAATATTAGCACAAACCATCCCCAACTTAATATTTTAAAAATGCAAATATTGGGCCAGGGATATAGCTCAATGGTATAGCACCTGCCTGGCAAGCCTGAGGTAATGAGTTTGATCCCTGGTACAAAAAAAATGCAAATATTTCACCATTTGTAGCATTGCTATGTTTCATTATGTAAATGCCATTTCTGACCAGGTTGGTGGCAGATTTCTAAATCAATAAAATAAAATGTTGGGCCAGGGGTTTAGCTCAGTGCCATTAAGTGCCTGCTTGGCAAACGCAAGGTCGTGAGTTCAATCCCCGGCACCAAAAAAAATAAAATAAAATAAAATAAAATAAAATAAAATAAAATAAAATAAAATGTCTAGCTAATATGATAACCTATAAAATTAGAGTGATCATTGATTAATTTCCCTATATTGAGACTATGGAAATCGTACACAGTATAATCAAGTACCCACAGTGTTACGGGTCTCTATAAACCTATTTCCAAAAGACTATGGTAGCTTAAATTTAAAGACTCAGATATTTTTGCATTCAATAAAAGACATAGCAAGGCATAGAGGAGATTGGAACAATGAATCTGACAAGAGAAAATAGGGACAGATGCTAACTAGAATGTTTCTTTGATGCCCAAACTGCATCCAGAAAGAGAAGCAAGAACTTCATTACTTCCGTTTAGCAAAAGGGGGCATTTCAAACACAAGACATGAGCATAGCCAATAGCATGGACATATAAATATAATATGTGAGAATGAGAAGTATGTGCAATAGGAAAGGAAGTTTGGTTAAGTATATTGGGAAGGATCAAGTGTCATTATGGATGGCAGATATGTAGAAAATGAGCTATCAGAAGTTTCAAGGTAGAAATGGTCTGATCACAAGTAATCATTAAGGAATAGCTCATGAGCAAATATGCAGTATGCACATGGCATTTGGTTAAGCATAAGTTCCCATGTTACTGGCAGAAGGCAGCTAAGCAGTTTGCTTACAGACATCAAAGTCAGTGTCTAGGGAGATTCCGTAATTCCACTGAGAGAATTTGTACAGTGAAAAGTTGGATTACGTGAACTTTGAAATGCTTCTTTCAGCTTTAAGGTTCTAAGACTTATTAGGTCAGAAATCTATAAGACAAAGAATTTTCTTGAGATTGCCCCTCTGGTCTCAGATTTTGCCAGAGATATATGAAGTACACGAGAAACAATTTGGAGTTGTCAAGGACTTGTTAAAAAATGTTTTCAAGGCTGACTGACAACTCTGATATTTAGAAATAAATAAGAATATATGAACACTTTAAAGTTTTCTTTTCAAAAAAAAAAAAAGAATTTCCTTGAGATTGAGATCATGTTCAGTCTTTGGGGGAAAGAAAACAAGACATATCCATCTGTTCATATATGTATAAAATCTTTACATACATGTATTACTACTGTAACTTTAGCAACAGCACGATTGTCAGCCAAGTGTGATAGCATGTGCCTCTACTATCAGCTATTTGGGAGGTTGAGGCAGGAGGATGGCAATTTCAAAGTCCATTTGGGCAATTTAGGAGACTTTATCTGAGAATTTGAAAAATTAAAAGGGACTAGGGCTGTAGTTCAGTACTCCCTCAGTTCAATTCCTAATACCACCAAAAATGAAGGACACAGTTGTGGAGCAACAATTTTTAGCAATTTTTATATGTGATAAAGGAGCAAGTATTTTGTAGATGGTGCTCCTTGTTAGCTACTATATGATTACTTATTTGCTTTATCCAGTTCCATTAAGAAAATCCCTTATGTGGGTAATGGAATGTGTGTCAATGGTAGAGCACTTGCCTAGCATGCTGAAGGCTCCAGATTTGATCCTTGGCGCTGTGAAAAAAAGAGGATGGAGGGGAAGCTAAGTCACTGTGGATGTCTATAATCCATTCTTGTGAGCACATAAATTGCTGCATTACAATAAAACTGGTTTTATTTAGAAACAAGTTGAAATGAATAAATTTAGTTACATTCTAACCTTACTTTACATATGGATATAGCATATCAGTAATTCTCCTTTATCTGTAATAGTTTCATACTGGATCAGAAATAACTCAGAATTGATTCCTTCTAATTATTGTATAAATAAATTCTCTTTCCTGGTTTTTAACTCTAAAAATATTGAGAATTTTCTTTTTTGTTTTAAACTTTAGAGCAGTATTTGTATTTTTAACAATTTGTAAATCTATATATGAGAATCACAGCAAAAATTCTTGCAGCCATATTGTGGAGGACAGTACCCAATATGTGATAAACAATCTGTAAATATTCAGGTTCACTAAAGAACTACAAAAGATGTGACATAAGCTTTGATATTTTCTTTCCCCTTCTAGATTTTGAAACATTCACTTCCAACCCAGGAATGCCCGTGAAATGTCTGACTTCTAATCTACTACAGTCTAGGAAAAGGTTGGCTACTTCTAGCACCAGCAGTCAGTCCCACACCTTCGTGTCCAGTGTGGAATCAGAATGCCACAGCAGCCCCAGATGGGAAAAGCACTGCCAGGTTAGACAGAGTTATTTTAACCAAACCAACTCTGTGTGTCAAATTCATGACAAAAACGCCATTCCTATTAATATAAATCCCATAAGAAAATCAAATTGTGACATGAAAAGCAGCCAAGGTATTACCAGAAATACTTTTCTTCCCAGAGATGCTGTCAGATTCTTTTAAAGTACTTCATTTCTCATTCAGTTGTGAAATTTCCCTTGCTTAATATATAATGATTAAGTTACTGTAGTAAACTGATAAAATTTGACTGGTAATTCTCTGCTGTAAACAGTCATTAGCTTGTTTAGTTTTTATTCCTACCGCCTCCTATAATGTTTCTCATCTAATAGACTAGTAACTTTTCAAGAATAGTATTTAAATCACAAAGGTGATATAATACGGGTGTTCTCTTAAAAGTGTCTATTCTAATGGAAACAAAGGCTTTGTGACAGATATAGTGCGCACGCCTGTAATCCCAACACGTTGACAGGCTGAGGCAGGAGTATCACCCTGGTTCGAAGCCAACCTGGGCTTCATAGCAAGATCTTGTCTCAAAGAACAAAACACAAAAAAAAAGGTTTTATAAATAAGGAGGGGAAGGAGGGTTGAAAGGAACCTCAGGAGGGGAATGGGGAAGAAAAAGAAGCAAGATATATCATGTACAGGTACAAATTCCGTACGATGAATGTTATCATGTGTATCTAAAATGTACCAATAAAATTAAAAAACACCAAAAAAACCTGTTCAAAAGGAATGTTTATTCTGCAGCAATTGCTTACCAAATTAATTGATTTGCTTACAACTTGTACTTTTTTTTTTAGGCAGCATCTCAGTGTCATTCAGGTTGGCCTTGAACTCACAGTGATCCTACTGCCTCAGCCTCCAAGTGCTTTACTTTGTGCATTGTGTTTGCCCTTTTTTAATAGTTAAATGAAAATTGACTGATACTAAAGGTGATAGGAAGTAAAATGTAAAATAAAGTTTTCATAAAATGCTGATTAAACATTGAATTAGAATAAACCTATTTTGATAAAATTATTTGGATTATATTTACTGACTTTTCTCAGTAATCTGATTTTCTTTATTGTTGAATATGTATATTTTATGAACAGGGTCAAATTAATTTAGTTGAAGCATAATATCTGAGTTGGTTTTTTTTTTTTTAATTTTAACAAGGAATATTTTCCTTTTTTTTTTTTTTTTTTTTTTTTGCGGGTACCAGGAATTGAACTCAGGACCTCACACTTGTCAGGCAAATGCTGTGCCTTCGAGCTATATAACCCCAGCCCCATGAGGTTTTTTTTTTTTAATTCTCTATAGGCTATGCCATAGATACTATGCTATAGAATAAACAGATTTTCTGTTGCCAATACTATTATTTTACCTCTTGTATTCTAGAACTATTCTGAACTACACAAGCCTTACCTTCTTCTATTTCTGAAGCTCTAAGGAATCCAATAATTCGATTATACTATAGCTTCCAAAATTATGATTGGAAAAGTGATCATGTACCATGAGGGACCCTCAGCTAACCTTGTTCTGATTCTCAAATTCATTGTTTTTGGTACTTGCAATTCAGGGAGATGTAATTCAGCGCATTTTTTTGATTTTGTTGTTGTTGTTGTTCTTATAACCATTTTTTTTGTTCTCATTTCCTTCTCATTACTAAATAAGATTTTAAAGTTTGATACTTGTACGTTAAAAATAGGTACTTTTAGCTACTGAAGATTCGCTTTAATTGAGTAATTTTCAACAAATTCTAGTCACCCTGCACCAATTTGCAATGTATAAGTACACAGGAGCTTCTTTAAGTACATATAAGCACCCAGAGAAAGTTGGCATTCAGTTTTCTTTCCTTTTTTTTTTTTTGGTACCAGGGATTGAACTCATGGCCTTGTGCTTGCTCCCCAGCCCGGCATTCAGTTTTCAAGAAAAGTATTTCATCATAATTTCTGCTAATTTTGGCTTTATTGTATGAAGTGATGCATATTTACCATAACAATGCTTTTGCTGTATAGTTTTTTACTAGATTTCATACCCTCTGCATTCAGCCATTCAAAACAGATACATTCATACTCACGTTGAAGAACAAATGTGTGTATAATGTAGCTTTAACCTCAATCTGCCTAAATAATATTGCTTGTTAAATTTTCCTGTTTAATATCATGTATAAAAATATTAGTGGATAATTAGTTTAAATTGTAGACCAGTAAGCCAGGTTTGGTGGCACACACCTGTAATCCCAGCATTTGGGAGGCTGAGGTACAGGATTATTGCAAATTCAAGACCAGCCTGGGATACAAAGTGAGCTCTAGGCCAGCCTAAACTCTGCATAGCAAGACCCTGTCTCAAAAAGACAATTAGTTAATTTTAGACTAGTGTTTCATACAGAAGAATGTAAGCTTGTAATTGTTTCTATTGTTTTTTAATTCTCTATTGTTGTTTTGTTCCATTTGGAAGTGGGAATAGGGAGAATAGTAATTTATGGGATTATTTATCCTACTAGGTGGACAAAGCTTAGAAGGTCTTTATATGAGCTAAGCAGTATTTTTTTCTCCTTGTAGGAAAGTGATGAAGCTTTGGGCTCTACAACGATGAGTTGGAATGCAGTGGAAAAGCTGTGTCCAAAATCTGCAAATGACATCAGTATCAAAAGTTTCCATAAAAAGGATCTTGAATTGGCCCTTTCTCCAATTCATAACAGCAGTGCCATTCCTGCCACTGGAGGATCTTGTGTAAACCTTGCTAAAAAATGCTTCTCTGGAGAAGTTTCTTGGGAAGCAAGAGAACTTGATATAAATAATAGGAATACGGCTTCTGACACAGGACAGTCTGGTTCCCAGCAGTCAGATCA
>PVJX010048377.1:0-11482 GCA_004027295.1 Dolichotis patagonum
AAAAAAAGGAACCACTAACAGGGGAAAGGAAACGAACAAAAAAAGAAAAGTTTGGTCAACAAAAGATCTGGCAATAGAGAGAAGCAAAGGGAATTCCAGCATCATGGAAAGGAGACCCAAGGATTTTATAGAGTTTTCCCACCAGAGAAGAGCAGATGGGAGAGAGAGGTCAAAGAGGAGAAAAAAAACAGAACTGATAGGTTATTTGAAAGGTGTGGCTGAGTAGAAAGTTACACTGAGAGGCCTCCTCCAAACTGTTGGCAAATACAGAAGATCTAAGACTGAAAACAAAGCCAGGAAGAGGGGAAATGAAGATTGTGTTAGTAAACTGGAAAGAAAGGAAATGTCATCACGGAAGTGTAATCAGTACGTACTTCCAGAATCTGCGGTAAACTGTATTTGCATAGTCATAATAATGCAAACAGTGATAGTGAACCTACAATGTGGAATTACCCGGTGGGAGCTGCAGAAAGAAGGAAAACAGGAGTAGTCAGAAGTGATGACTGCTGCATAGGACAAAAGCATCAGACATCGTCCAAAATTGATCATTCATATGCTGATGTAATTTAGCTATAGGGAGGCAAATGGTAGAAGAAACAGCTTTAAAAAAAAAGAAAAATTCAGAAGTGGCTGCTTCCAGAGAGCAGGACAGGAGGTATCAAGGGCTCTATTTTACTCTTAGAAACCTTTCCATGTTATCTGATATTTAAATTACAAGTATGAATTAGTTTGCTGAAAATTTTTTAAAAGATTGTTTTAAAAACAGTAGGTTCGCTGTTTTAAACACGTGGTTTGATTTTCATATCAGTTGTGTTAACTCCCCACCTTTCAGGAGAGAGTCAGCTGACCCAAATGAGCAGAAATAGCAATTTCCTTAAAGACTCAAGGACACCTGCCCAGGCTTTCCAGTTTGCTGGAATTCGCAGGAAGCAGCCCCTCCACCCGCCCCCTACCCGCCGCTGGCCATGAGGATAGGGCTGGCTAGAAGGTTCTGGACCAGCTCCTTCCACCCCCTTCCAGGGGCCCTTCCTTCTCAGAAGCCTCTTTTTCGAGCTGGAGGCAGCTGTTTTCAAACTGAAAAGGTCAGATGTGAGTGCTATTTCAGGGCCCTCACATTTGATGGAAATGATTCCAGCAGGTTTGAGTTTATTGCTGGGGCCAGCCAGGTAAACATGAAATCTCTCCAGTTCGAAATATCACAGGCAGAAAAAAATCGCAGGCAGAAAAATAATTTCATTTCTACCCCCCTCCCCTGCGCACACACACACACACACACACACACACTTTTCCACTAAGTCCACCCAGCTACTTTTATTACTCAAGTAGGATTTACTGAACGTTTACATAAAAATCCCCAGCCTGAGGGTGATATGCATGTCAGTATCACTGCCAGCAATTTGATGTTGAAATAGATTTGCACTACAAGCTTGTCTATTTGAATTGATTGGAAACGGGCCCACACAGCAATGTAGAAAAATTTAGATAATTCACGATTTTCTGCCCTCTTTTCCTCTGTGCAGAAGTTGGCTAAAGAGGTCACCCAGCCTGCTGGGTGCACTGATATGAAGGTTTGATCTAAATCTCCGAGGACACAATAATACGGGGCTGCTTGTATTGATCAGCAGCACGCATGGAAGTTAACATAAATCACTTAGAAAAATGTATAGTGGCGGTGACTGCTAAACCATACTGTGTTAATAATAGTTTTAAGTACACCACATGATAAAATCTATTGACTGTGCTCAGTCCTGCCGACTTCTTCTGTGACCTTCAGCAGCAGAAGGTCCAGCTGTCACTCAAAGTCCACTGCTGAGTGAAGCGGACAAGCTCGAGCTGCGAGCTGCCAGGGTCGGAATTGAACTCTGAGTTTCACCTGTAGTAACAATGACAAAGCACATCTGTACGGGACTTGACAGTTTGCCAGGCTCCTATCAGGTACTTTTTATTAGCTGATGGACTCTTCCCTGGGAGTCCGGGGAGCTGGAGGACACATGGAGTAGCAGGAGGAGCACAGAGGAGACAGAAATGGCTCAGCCTGTGGGCCCACAGCTTGCAGTCTCGTCTGGATGCTAGGGCTTCATTTCCCACGGAGATGTGTGGCTCGCAAACAGCTATGATCATCCCCCATGTTTTGAGACATTAAAACTGAGGCTTAGGGAAGGTGATTTACAAACTAACTGGGAAAATGGGGATTCGAACCCAAATCTATGGTTTTTATTCCTAGTCCCAGGTTCTACGTTTAATGCTTCCCGCTGTGGGTTCCCTGCCCCACCGCAGCCTCGTCAGTTAGGACCTTGGCGGGTGCCTCAGCTTCCTTTGAGGGACAGAGCCCCTCTGTGCACCCCCGCCAGGCACCTCTGATGAAGGCCAGAGGGTAGGGCACTGGTACGTAGAGCTGGCACTCAGCTCCCAATGTCCCACTTCTCTTTTATTTTATTTTATTTTTTAATTTTACTTAAAGAGAAAAAACAAAAAAGAAAACAACCAAACAAAACAGAAAAAGGGTGGCATCAACACAGAATTCCAAAGGCAAAAAATACAACAACCACAGAACAACAACAAAACAAAAACAAAAACACTAAGAAATCGCCACTTGGTAAGTTACATACTGTCATCATTGGCAATAGTTGTTCAAGTTACAAAATTAAAGCACACAAAGTAGACATTCAAACAGTGAGACTGTTAACAGTTCTGCTCAACAATCTAACAAAAACAGTAATGTGGTCATATATCTTACACACTTAAACATACATTCAGTTATATCCTTTAGAGCACTTTGTTTTCCCCTCTTTATATATATATATATATATATATATATATATATATATATTTTAAATTTTATTTTAAGGGGGGTAAAATTAAACACAACAAAACAGAACAGAATGGGACTTAAGAAAGCATAAATTTCAAAGCTATACAACCAGGGATCTTCACTATCTGTCATATTGTCTTGCTTTCTTCCAAATGGTTGTCCATATCTTTGCATATGGGGAGCTCATACTAAATACCATAGCCAATTTTTTCAAAAGATGTATAGTTAACTGGCTCCCACTTGCTAAGGGGGGGGGCGTGGGACAGGACGACATGAGATGTCTGATTCTCAGCCCGCCCACCAGCAGGATCACAGCCGCACCCCAGAGAGAGAAGGAGCTCCTTGTTCTCCTGGCACCCCGAGTCAACTGCGTGGTGCAGATCCCGATGCACCAGGGTCTCTCTCCTTCAAGCCTCTAAAAGTCTGCCACACTCTCAGCAGCCCCCAAGAGAGGGGTGCAGCTCCTTGTTCTCCTTGCACCCCGAGTCAACTGCACAGTACAGGTCCCAAGGCGCCAGTGTCTCTCCCCTGCAGGCCCCCTAAAGTCCGCCATACTCACCTGCTATTTCTTTCTGATGAATTGACCATTCCATTTCCAAAGTTCTGAAATGGCCATCAGACCACAGAAAGAGTTCTCTTTAGGCTCCTGTTTGAAACCAGCAGCTACAGCAATCTGCTGGCCTTGTCTCAGGACCAAGTCCCACTTCTCTTGCAGACACGCGGAAGGTCGTTGAGGAGGCAGGACCAGCTGGAGCATGGTCCCCAGTCCTCATTTCCTTCCACTGTCCCCCAAGCTGACACTGCTCCCAGTAAATTTGGCATTTACTGACCAAATGAGCAAAAATGGTCCCAGATACCATTGCTTAAACGCTCAGGATGTTCCCGAGGCCCTGTGCTGTGTGTGTTCCCTTTGCCTGACATACTTGCCCTCCGGATACAGTCCCGGCTAGCTTCTTCACTCCTCAAACTGTCGCTGATAGGTTAACTTCTCAATGGCATTGGTCGCTGCCCACCTACCTGCCAGTCACAACTTCAGGTCTCCCATTCAGGCACAGGGCAGGGCTCCCCTCTCCCTCTGTTTTCCTTTGTGCCCCTTAGTTTCTTCTAACTGCTATTTAATTCATTTCCTATGCCCTTAGCATGTTGTCTGTCTCATATCACTAAATGTAAGTTGCATGCGAGCAGGGACTTTTGTCACTTTTGTTTACTGAGTCATAACTGCCAAAAATAGACATATAATAGATACTCAACAGGTCCTGTTGAGTGAATGGATAAGTGGATGGATGGATGGATGGATGGATGAGTGGATGAATGGGGAGATGAATGAATGGTTGGATGAGTGGAGAGAGGGCAGTGGGGTGGGAGGATGGATTGGTGAATAAGTAGATATATAAATGAGTGGGTGGATGGATGGACAAATGAGTGGATGGGTGTGTGGATGGACAGATGTACAAACAAATGGGTGGATGGATGGGGGTATGGCTAGATGGATGGATGGGTGGACTTGTTCTATTTTTCCCTTGAAGTACTTCCTTTGCAGGCTTCTCACTGTGGGTCACATGAATGGCAGATAGTCAATCCCCTCATTAAGCTGGTTCCCTGGTGAGGCATTTTCTCACCAGAATCTAAAACCTGCAAGGATCAGTCAGGAACTTTGTGTACCCATCGGGAACTACACATATACCAAGACACACGTGCACACACGCACACAGTACAACTCAGCTCTCACCAGACACAGGCCCGTTAGAGAAGAGCCTGAGCAAACTCACTGGTGCAGAAACGCTATTTCACTCACCAAGGTCTGCAGAGTGCAGACACAACTGAAAATCCCAACTCGGGCTACATGGCTGGGGGACTTCAGATGTTTAATTGAACTTCATTTCTCCATAGCATCAGTACTGTGTTTCTAGCCAGGCTGCCACCATGCCAAATTTACTGTGACAAGCTGATGGCTGCCTCTGTGCTGTGGTTCTTGGAAATAGCTGGAGGAGCAGAAGGGACACTTCTAAATCAAAGGCTCTTGTTCCCTGCAAGCTGAGCTGCTACTGCGGCTTCTGGAGCTGGACCACACATCATGGGCCATGGACTTCTAAATTTGGTGCCGATATGCCTCCGCTGGCCAGCAAGACAGTACAAACAGAAAGAAAAAATGCTTCAGACAAAAGTCAGTGTGGAGGTGTCTGTGCTTTGCATGAAAGCCCAGAAATGGCATTTCTATACCAGTTGGGGATCCCATTAGGTGGCCACAGTGGACATGATACAAGTGCAGTGGGGTGGGGACAGAGAGAGGGCCACTTCTTGCACAAACTGAATGTCTGACAATAGCCTGGATAAATAAATGATCATGCATCTTAACAAGGACTACCACAAAGTTATTAAAACTAGGATCCCAGAGCTGTATTTATCAGTATGGACACAGGCTTACAGTGTCCTCAGCAGCAAAAGCAGGCTATAAAGTAATCTACCTTGTGATCCCATTTCCGTTCAGAGACTGTGTGCAAAAACAACAGACCCCAACTGATGACAAGGAGTTATCTATGGAGCTTGGGGATCTGGGTCATCTAAATATCTATTTTACTGCATTTTCTAAATTCTCTGCAATGTGTCTAATGTTCCCAAAGAGAGTCCATCATGCAGGCTTTTGGTTAATCAGTACCAAGAAATGGGCCCATGTGCAGAATGGTAACACATCTGTGCAGCCTGTGCAGGACATGAGGACGCCCCTTCTCTGAGTTGCCTGAATGGGAGCAGAGATTCTTTGTCCCATTTGAGGTTTTACGATCTCAGCTTCATTCTTCCTACCCCAAACTGCCAACCCTCCCCCATCTGTCCCGTGGCTTGGTCCTATAACTATGCAAAGTAAGACATGGATCCTTCTCTCCACCTCAGCTTCTGCTCCTTCCCTGAGAAACTCCAGCCTCTCTACAAGGTATATCTTGGTTGGTGCCTTCCCTCTTTTTTATGTGCCTATTGTGTGCCCAGATAGCTCCTCTTCTTGCTGTAAGATCCAGCTTCAAAAGCTCTATGCAATCCTGCCACAGAATCACCTCCTAAGACCTCTGTTCTCGTGTCCAGCCGGAGTTGACCCCAGACACGTCCACAGTCTGGGCCTACAGAGGGATTCGCCCAGCAATCATCTTCCATCTCTCCGTGCACAGCCTGGAGGGTGTCCTTCTCCAGAATATCTGACCAAGCCAAGCGCAGATGGAGATACATCTAGCCAGAAACTATATTTAAATATTTTTCACTTAATAGGTGTAGGTTTTTATTTAATTAGGTATGTTGGCAATTCATTTTGGGAAATATATATATATTTTTTCCTATCCTCCTCTACCCTACCCTCTTCTACCGTCTCCTGTTCTCTTTCCCCATCTCTTTAATTTATTTCTATTTTGGGTTTCTCATATAAAAGAAATCACGCAGTAATGAACTATCTGCTTTATGATCTCAAGATTCATCCATTGTTCTACAAATGACTCCAATTTACCCTTCTTATGACAACCAGAAACTCCAGCTAAGAGAGAAATGAGTATAGAGTCAGAGAGTCCCAAAGTCCTCATGGAAATGACAGTCAACCTCCCCAGCCCTGGGTAGAGCCCCTGTAAAGCTGGGGTTTCATTCTACTGGACATCTCCAGGGACTTTGGGGAACCATAAGGAGACTTCCTCTACCGTGAAGCACGCTGTTATTTCCTGCTTTGCAGAACCAGAGCCTTTGGCCTTAAGGGAACCATATATTCTCAAGTGATACGGACTGGCACATTGTTGTCAATCACAGCACAGTCTCACTGTGGCAACCATGACTGCCAATCACACTGGAGTAGGGTTATCTGTCCTGCTGTCTGCCTTTCCCATCAGATGATTCCCTCGTGGATCCAGAAGGTACAAGGTGGTGACACCTCTCAATATCACTGCAGGACAAACAAAAGATAGAGTGTGATAGGCAGGGGGAAATGCCACACAGTAGAGACCAGAGAGACCAGTAGGTCTCTGGGCCTGTGGTCTCTTTCACCACTGTCACCTGCACAATAAATGCTTTTGCTTTCAACAAAAGTCGAACTCTGTTTCAGGGCTTAATAATTCCCTCCAGTCTTTCCCTGGTGAAAGAAACACAGCCAAACTGGGCCTCATCCCTAATTACACAGAGCAAGCTGATCATCAAGGAGTAATTGGATTAATGGCGTTCTCCATTCTAATCAGATGCTAAGTACACCCACTGAACCAGGACTCTCTCCTGCTAGGGCCTTCGCTCTGCCAGTAGCGGTCTGTAGCATTCTGCATATCATCGAGGAAAATAAAAAAGTGTTTCAAAGCTCATCAGTGAACATTAATGGCCACTAGACTGTTCAAACCCAGCACGCTGAATTCAGGGTGTAAATGCCAGATGCTTCGTTCAGTGGAAAAACAAAGAACCAAATTGTGTGCAACCCAGCTCGGCACCTTTGAATTATGCCATTTGTTAAGTATACTCTGCATGCATATAATTAATCCAATTTGGCTCTCTGAAAAAGAAGTCACTTCCCTTAATGATGCCATATTGGAATTAACCAATTCGGTCCTTAACCCATGTTCTCCCATTGTGAGCAGCCACGCTGTATGCTGGCCGTTGGGGACCTTGGCAAAGGCTTTGAAATGCGTAGGGAAAATGATTAGCTAAGAGGAAACACTAGTATCCAACTTCCTACATTTAAACTGGATTGTAATCATGTTTCCTTTTCCTCTGTGGTATGAATCCAGGTCGAGCTTTGCCATTGTGTACAAGCTGATCCAGCACTTGAATAATCAGGGCCCAAAAAACCCCATTCTCTATCGCTTATTTTAAAAAAGATTCACGTTTAAGGACATTCTTTTTGTTGTTTGTTTGTTTGTTTGTTTTTTGCTATATAGCTTAGCTGGCTTTGAACTTGCTATGTAGTCCAGGCTGGCATCAGACTTGCAGTCTTCCTGCCTCAGTCTCCCCGATGCTGAGATTAGAGTTCAGTACCACCACACACAGCTTCAATGACGTTTTTTAAAAATAGCTGATACTTCAGTTCAGCCACCGCAGACACCCATTCAAATCAGCAGTGTCGCCTCTCTTGTCCCAGCCTGGAGATTTCTGCACACATACACCCCCAGACATTCCTGCCTGGCCCAGCTGGAAATACAGACCTGGTGGTTCCATGACTGTGAACAAGTGCTGGGTTAATAGAGAGCTAAACACTGCCTCCTAGGTCTACTCCACTTTACGAATTCTGCAACTCCCTTGCCTGTGTGGGAGAAAGGAAGAAGTAGAAAGAAACCGTTTTGCTAGAACAGGATTTCAATTTCAATTTCACTTGCTTTCCTTGACATGAGCTTCTCGAAGTTGTGCCACGGCTTTTATGATCAGGTCTGTACCTGAGCTTCACTGTGGGCTTAGAGGTCTTGTGTGACTCAGAGGATTCCATTTCCATCCCATTGCAAAGAAGGGACAAGATAAGGCACGTGGCGGCATTCTTTTGCTTTAAATTACCTTCCAGCGGCTCTGCATAGCTGACAAAACAAACTTACAAGCTCTTCAGCGGGCCTTTTCCGCAGCCTGTTCTTAGGGTCCCATGCTAAGCCGGCTCAGGGCGGGACTTGCACCACCAGCAGAGCTGGAGACCGGGTGGCTGTGCCTGGCTCCGAAGCAGAGGGAGAAGCCCACAGCCCCACAAAGCTACCTCCAGACCTTCACAGCAGTACCACCCCTTGCCCAGGAGGCTGGTATTCAGAGCCTCCTGGCTTGACTCTCACCCCACTGGTCACCTTGCTGCCTACTTCCAGGGTCACCTCTTCAGGCTAGAGACAAAGCAAAGCAAGCCATTCATGGCTCTCAAGTGCCATTTCTTTCCACTTCAGTGGTTGTGCTACCCCCAGCTTTACCAGATTTGTTTTCTTCTCTGCTGCAATAGTGGCAATGATAGATTTGAAAAACTGTGGCATTTTCTGGGAAGTTCTTCCATTGATTCAACAAACATCGGGAAAGAGCAAGGCAAAGGCTGGAGCTCAAGACAGCCCAAGAAGCAGAGGAAGGTGGTTTAACTCAGGCACAGTGTCCTTGTCTGAAACCCTTCAGCCTCAGTGAGAGTGGCTGGAGATTCCACTGAGATGGCCCCGGGACTGCACCTGGCACTGAGTGCATGCTTGGTAAATGTGAGCTCTCACCACTATCCAGATTGTGGCTGATGTCATTACCACTGCAGGCAGAGGCCAGGTCGCCCTGGAGTTGTTTACAGTTGGAGGAGTCCACGTCAGTCCTCAACAGCACTGTGGGTTTAGTAAAAGTGTTACACCAGCGTGGAAGCAGGTGTGAAATACTAGAAATGCACAACGACCTCTCTGTCAGGAATGGATTAGAAATGGGCTGAGAGAGAAAGGCAGGAGGCTGCTGCAGTGACCTCAGCAAGAGACAGTGGGAGTCCAAGCCAAGGTGGGGTGCTGGGCACCCACAGAGGTGCTACAGCCCAGCAGGAGATGAGGAGGAGGGGAAGAGCACAGGCTTGGGCCAGTTGGCCTGAATTTGAACCCTGTATTCCTGGTCATGTGACATGCAGTGGGCAGTCTGACATTCTGGTGCCTCAGTTTCCCCATCTATACACTGAAGTTGCGCATAACCCATGTAAAACCACAGGACTGACAACCATTGCTTATGCTTGTGAGAACCAAGAAGACCTGATGGCCCATTAGACAGACCAGAGGAGAGGAGCCTAAAAAGAGGCTGTGGAAGGAGATGAGGGATGGAGTGCTGCTTTCTGAGAGGTAGGGAGCCCCAGAAAAAGTAGCAGGCTGAGGGACCAAAAGGAAGAACAGATATCAAGGGGAGCAAGCAAAGAACCAGTACCAGCGACCCCCACTAACCACCAGCCATTCAGACCTCGCACACAAGTGAGCAAAATGAACAGTGATTTCATTTGGATATAAAAGTTTGTTCCAGTGTTGCAGGCAGATGTTAGGAGTAGAAAGACGGTCTTATCAAATGAGAAAACCAAGCTTCTCTAGCTTTACTCTTACCCGCAGAGACTGGAGAACTCTCCCCGGCAGGCAATGCCCAGGAAGGAAGGCGAGTCCAACTTTCACTGCTTCATCTCACACCGAAAGCTGTCAGCCCTCACAGCCTGGAAGCAGGGTTTCAAGAAACTTTCAGCAATTGTTGAGATAAAACTAGCGTGGAGGAATAAAAACTATGACATGGGATGTGTTGCTATGACAACCGAACTCCATTATTTTCCGACGCTATGGCAAAGATGTAACCAGCATCAGAATTGAGTAAGGGGAGGACGCTTTCTGCCTTTTATTTGTGGGAGGAAACGGTGCCATCCTAAAATATATCTTTTCATTTTCCTTGCAAATTAGACAAGACCAAAGCAACAACTTTCCCGAAGGGTTTCTGTAACAGAGAGGCCAGTTTTCTGTCTCGGTGGAACATGAATGACACCCCCACTGCGACATTCGCATGAAGGGTCCTTCATCCCACCATGTATAATCTAGGAATTAGATCACAGGTCCTCATGATGAGAGAAGGAAACAGAAATTAATCATTCCGGGAACCCAGCCTATACCACTCATCAGCTTTCATATGGAATTATATTAACTAGACCCTACTGAAGCCCAAGTCACTCATCAGCACATTGTTTCTGGCTATACCTCTTCACATGCCTCCCAAGTCAGCTGTGAGACATAAACGCCTGCTAATTATAACTAGTTTAGAAGCAAACAATTGTCATGTCTCCAAATATTAGTGTTCCAACGTGGAATGCTTGCTGGCACATACGGCCTACAATGCATTTCCACCAAGTTGTGATATGTCTTAGAGGACGGAAGACATCACATCTATTTTCAAGTTAAGAGAGACCATGTTGATGAAACAGATTAGAGATCTGTTCAGAGACATCAAGAAGACCTTAAAATAAATATTCATTCAATATCCCCAGGGCGGAAGCTGCTAGGTCAAGAGACATAGTTGCTGGTTTAAAGGAGATTGTGAATTCCATTTTTCTGCACTCACAGAACAGGCAGTTCCTTCTTAAACTTAGAAAATTTGCAAAGTCATTTTATTTTAGCACCCTGTCCTTAAATCCTTAGTAAGTTGTGGAACCCTCATTCTTCCAACTCTTGACCCTAGTAATGAACATCCATCTGTCCAAGCTGGAAGAGAAGCAGTTATAAACTCAAGGGAAATAAATGGACAGATCAATGTATGTGTGTTTGTGTTTCTCTTTTTTCCATGGCAAAACACCAGAATCCATGGGCAGGAGACACCTCTAATGTGGCATGTTTTGACTTCAATAAAGAGCAAATGTCTTCAATGAATATAAAAACTCAAAAGAGAAGCCAGACACAGTGGCACTTGCCTGTAAATCCCAGCATTCTGGAACCTGAAGCAGAAGGATGGAAAGTTCCAGACCAAAATAGTCGATGATGTCATCCTGGGCTACATAGTGAGATCTTCTCTCCAAAAAAAAAAAAAAAGTTCCCACAGGTCAATAACAGGAATGGTAAATCTGCATTCCTGCATTGTTCTGTGTCTCAGTTATTTTCTCTCATTGCTGAGACAAAATACCTGACACCTAAGGAGGAAAGCTCACAATTTGTAGAGGTTTCAGTCCATAATTGGCCGAGTCCAAGGCAGGGTGATTTGGAAGAGGGGCATTGCAGAAGAGAAACAACT
>PVJX010048378.1:0-11483 GCA_004027295.1 Dolichotis patagonum
TTCAAAGCAGGTGGAGGGTGTTTTGAGAGTGGGATTAATGGCAATGAGTATTTTACCATAATAATTGTTAAAAATTTAAACATTAATCATGTTTTTTGATTAGACTTCATACCTGTTTTTTTTTTCAGTCTGTTTAGTTCTTTAGTCCACTTTGTTTTTGTTTATTTTGAGTACCAGGGATCAAATTCATGACCTCGAGCTTGCCAGTCAGGTGCTTACACCACTGAACTAAATCCCCAGCTCTGCTTTCTAATTATATTGCTGTGTGTGTGTGTGTGTGTGTGTGTGTATGTGTGTGTTTAACTTTTAAAATTCCTTATATATCCTGGATATCAATTCCTGTTCAGATGGGTGATTTGCAAATATTTTCTTCCATTCTATAGGTTTTTTCATAATTTTGTTGATTATTGCCTTTGCTGTGTGGAAGCTCTTAGTTTGATATACTCTCACTTGTCTACTTTTACTTTTTATTGGTTGTGCCTTTGGGGTCCTGTCTAAAAAAAGATAAAAAATAAAAAATCCCTGCCTGTATAGATATTTTGTAGCATCTCCTCTGTGTTTCTTGTAGTAACTTCATGATCTCGGGTTTAACATGGGAACTCTTTGATCCATTTTGAGCTGATTTCTGTGTACAGTGGGAAGAAGGGATTGTTTCATCCTCCTGCAAATGTGTACTCAACTTCTCAGCACTGTTTACTGAAAAGAACTATCTGTGCTTGCAGATGACATGATGTTTAAACAGAAAATGTAAATACTCCATCAGAAAACCGCTAGGTCAGGGTGAAGGCTGAGTGACTAATGGCCAGCAGCACAGAGACGCTGCCCACAGGCTGGGGCTGTAGAACAAGACAGGGCGACCACCAGGCAGAACTGGATGCAGCTGGAGTGGGCCGGTGACAGGGCAGATCCTATTAACACTGGTACTTAGGATGATGGGGAAGTGATGGAGTAGTGCACACTGGCACTGAATGCAGGTAACTAGTGGGGGTGAGGGTGAGGAGACCTCCCCTTCTGGTGGGGTTGGAAGAGAAACTTCCAGGGCCCTGCTGAGAATGCAAAGATTGCTACACTGCTACCAGGACAGACTAGTGCAAAGCAAAGCCCAGAAGTAAACAGAACCAACCACAGTCTCCTCACTGTTCTCTCTCTCTCTGTGGATTTTATTCTCATTTTTAAATTTCCTCTCCTTCATTCTTGACACCCATTTTTTTCTTCCAAAACATGATCAAACAAGTAGGGAATGGTGGTGCAGGCCCTGTACTCCTGGGACACTAAGGGAAGAGGATTGTGAGTTTAAGGCTCACCTAGACTGAACCTGTCAAAACAAGCAAGCAAGCAAGCAAACAAAGAAACCCACTTGTGGTTGAAGATTTAAGGGAAAAAGGGCTGAAGCTGACACTCAGGCTTTGGCTCTGATCAGTTTTCTGCCTTGGACTGGGCAGGGGTCTCTTCACTCTCATCAGTACACTGAAGGTGAAGCTGGAGTTTTGCACCTGGGTTCTATCCAGCAGGAAAGGATAAGTGATGTCTAAGGCTTGTGGTTTCCTTTTGAGCAAGGAAATTGTTTTCATTACTTCAAAGGAAACCCTGCACCTACCAAGCACTTTCTGCCATTCTCTTCCCTGCTACCTCATAGTCCTGACAACCACTAATCTGTTCAATCTCCACTAATCTGTTCAACTATTGAGGACATTTTATGCATATAGAACCAGAAAATACCTGGTTTTCTTTTAGTACGATGTTTTCAAAGGTTCATGTATTTGTACTTCATTCATTTTTATGCCAAATAATATTCCACAGCATAGAGATGCCAATTTTGGTTTATGCATTCATCTGCTGATAGACATTTGGGGTTATTTTCACCTTCTTAAAAATCATTCCTGAAAAAGATGCTGCCATATAATGATTTTTCTTAAAATCCCAGATTTCAGATATCATTGGCTTGGCCATCTAACACACTAAGTTTTTTTGCAGTTTAGTCTCCTGGGAAAATACATCATGCTGCTACAGGAAGAGACCAGAGAGACCTCTAAACTGTCCACAGCAGAGCTGTGTGTCCATCCTCATAGCCCAGCACTTGCTCTCTGTCCTCAGTCAAATTTTAACAGAGTTTTTCAGCCTTGGAAAATAAGATTCAGCTCAAAACATTGTCATGAAAATTACAAATGGCAAAACTTACACAAAGCAACTTGTACAGTGACTAACACACTTTGTACTTGTTAGTTCCCCTTCAAATGTATCAAGCCTTAAAATATACTTTCAGAAAAAGAGAAGCTGCCAAGACAGAAGATCTCTTAGGATTAGCTCACCATGCATTTCTGATCCTAGCTGTCAATTGTTGGCCCAATTGCTTAGCCAGGTGCATCTGACTGGCAGAAATTACTGCCATCACATCCTCTAAAAAACTTCTTTTGGTTTCAAATTGGCACTGGTTGCTCACAAATCTCTTTAGCTGAACCGTTTTCCTCAGAGCTGACATTGTGTCTCATTAATTTATTTTCTGTTCATTCTTTCCTTGAACGGGGAACTCCACTGGGAGCACAATGAATGACAGTCCTGCGCTCTAGGAGTGCTCATCCAGTGGAGAAGACAGGCCAGGGATGAACACTTAAACTGCACTGGGGCCTGCTGGGCCTGGTGGGCCACACTGGGATCCCTGAACGCTGGAAAGCTGAGACAAAGATATGTTTTGAGCCCAGCCTAGGCAGATTAGCAATCTAACAAGACCCTGCCTCAAATAAAAATAAGTAAGTAAACAAATAGATAAATAAAAATTCCACGGGGATCAGTGTTATGATGTAGTATGTAAGTATAGAGAGACATACATACCTCAACTGGCCTTAGATGGCAAAGAATGTTTACTCACCAAATCAAGGGGGCCTTGGAGAAGTAAAAGCAGAGTCCAAACAAGCAGGCCTGAACTCCCTTGATTTTTCTGAGCTGTAGTTTTATATTTGTAAAGTGAGGGAACTATTTAGGGTTGTAATAGTAAGAAACAAAACATACAAACTTTTTGTTTGTTTGTTTGTTTGTCTTGAGACAGTTTTGTTCTGTTGTTCAGGTCGGACTTGGACTCACTAGGTAGCCCAGGTTGGCCTCGAACTTATGAGTATCCTTCTGCCTCAGCCTCCCAACTGCTGGGATTACGAGGGGGTGTGCACCTTATGCCTGACTATTTTTTTTTCTTTCTTTTTTTTTGGTTCAATGGTATCATTGAAAGTTCCTGGAAGCGGCCCCTAGAAGTAGGTAGGTTTATGATGAATTGGAATTCCTGGTGTCATTATCAGAAAGGAGAGAGGAAAAAGAGGACTGTGTATGGGGGACAATAATAAAATTAGAAATAATAGTGATGGGGTGTTTTAAAATACTGACTAAATATGAAGACAGTGGGCTTAAGTGGCCTATATTTAGTATCTCAGAACAATTTTTTTCTGCAATATGGTTTATTTCAATTTACTTACTTTTATTTATGGTTTATTTCATTTCATTTATGGTTTCATTTCATTTATGGTTTATTTTCATGGTTTATTTCATTTAGAAAATAAGACAACCTTTTCCTTGTGGATTTTACATGCATAAATAAGGATGTTTATGAGTGTGATGGAAACATTCCGGTGACATTTCAATAGCGCTGTTCAAATATTTGAAACCAACAGGCTGTAATTCAGCAGCAAATTTCTGAATTCAAATGCTAATGTTTAATCTATCCTCAACTTCAATCACATCTGAAAGAAAGTTTAATATAAACTGTTGTCACTCACAGTCTGCCTCCACCAAGGTTATTCCAGCTCATGCATTTGTGTTGTCACCAGCAGAGTGGTTATGTGTATGAGTTTCTTGCAGCTGTGACAAATCATCACAACCCAGTCCCACACTTCAGAAGAAATCAATCTCACTGGCAAGTCGGAATCCTTCCTTCCTTCTTTCATCATGTGGTTGGCAGAACTCAGGCCTCCAGGCCCTCCTGTCTTTTCTGTCATTTGTCAGCCTGCCCAGACTGCCTTAAGTCACTTTTCATATCCCTGAGACACACTCCCTGATAGCCACAACTTAAAGGACAAGATTACTTTGGCTCATGATTACTGTCCAGGATCACTGGCTTCATGGCAGAAGCAGTATGGCAGTAGGGCCTGGCTGGAGGAAAGTTGCTCACATCATAGTGGCCAGGAAGCAGAGAGAGGACAGGAGGCACCGGAGGGAGATGCACCTTCCCAGGTTATGTCTCCAGTGACCACCTCTAGTCAGGCCCCACTTCCTGTGGGCAAGCCAGCTATGCAGCCCCATGACCCAGTCACCTCCAGAAAACCCTGCCTTGACACACATGAGGCTTTGGGAGGATGGTCTCCATCTAAATCACAACACAGACCAACCTGGACTACTTCTTCATGGTGAGCCTCCATGGTGATCCCGCTCACTCACTGTCTCCGTGGCCTTTGATTTTTACATGATGAAAGTTAGAACTGATGGTGACAAAATATAGTGATTGACATGAGGACACCTTCAGCTCTATCACCTGAAGCTCACAGCCATCCTGACTTCACTCACAGCTGTCCACTCCTCAGGTGTTTTTCAAGCAAATATGAGACACTGCATAAATTCTTTCAGTACATTTCTCTAGAAATGCCCCTTTAAAACAAACCATAATGCTATTATGTCATCTAAAAACTTAACACTCAGTTCTTATCAAATACATAGTCAGTCTCGGATTTTCCTGGCTGTTTAAGAAATCCTTTTTTTTGTACTGGGACTCGAACTCAGGACGTTGTACTTGCCAGGCAGGCACTTGTGTTGCTGAGCTACATCTTCAGCTAGAAATCTCTTAATTCTGAGCTCCTGTTCTGTGACAGCCGCTCCCCTTGAGAAATTAATTCCCTGTTTGGAACTGTGTTGTCAGGTCCTGGACACTGTGGGTTCCTGCCACCATCCAAGCATGGTCAGGCAGGGCCTGCTATGCAGGGGGACTCTGAACAGACAGACAAGATCATCATCTTCACCACCTGCAGACTGCTTGGTTTGTGGCTGGGGCATCTCACAAGGACTCTGAAAATGATGTTAGTGAGACTGGTCATCTCTGCAACCTGCTGTTCAGCAGCGATGGGTGATATGTGCAGGCCATGTGTCCCCTGCTTCAGACCTGGAGACAGCCTTTTTCCCAAGAGGCTGAGCTCCTGAGCTAGTCATATATCTTTTTTTTTTTTTTTTGTACCGGGAATCGAACTCATGACTGTGCACTTCCAAGGCAGGTGCTTATGCCGCTGAGCTAAATTCCCAGCCCCTATGTATCTAGTCTCTATTCTGTCATCCTGTGTGTTGGCTGTATCTCTCAGCTTTTACATTATTCCAGGCTTTTGGACCTGCCTTCCAAATCAAACAGTACCACAGTGACAACGACAGTGTGTGCTGCTGCCCCTTCCTCTTGGGGACCACCATTCGCTTGCTAAGTCTAGCAGACCCACGTGGCAGAAGGGGTCCTGTAATGTGCAATGGGCGGTGCTGTCCTCAGAACGGTAGGAGATTGTCCAAGTGCTCACCACGGCGTGGGAGTTGGCAACGACAGAGGGACAACTGGGTCTTCAAGGCCGAGGAGGAAAAGCTCATCTCTTGATATCCAGAAAATGTGAAGGCTTGCTAGGACGGAGGAAGCCGGAGCTGCAAGACGGTTCCCCAGTTAGGGTAGAGCAGTCGTGGGAGGGATGTGGGGAGCTGCCAGCCTTGTAGTGACCTGTGCTGGCATCGTCCAAAGGCATTTAGTCACCTCTGCACCTACAGCCAGTAGCTGCTTGGCGACATCTCAGCAGTCCTGGTGACACGCCTACGTCACACCGTCCGGCCTGCAAAGTCCTTGACGTTAATGTCCGCGCCCTCGCAAGAGCGCCTCGATGCGCCGGGCACCTCCGACGGCGGCAAGGTGCAGAAAGGTTGCTCCCTCTTTTCTCTGTTCACTTTTGTCTCTGGTTTTTGAGCCGGAGGAGCGAGTTGTCGCCAGACGCACTGTAGACTGCGGGGGGATTTCGCGGAGTCACCTGCAGGAGGACGCCATCTGCTGGCGGCCGCGTCTCCCTCGGCGGGAAGCCGCGCTCCAAACGGCGGCGAACTTCGCTGGGGGAAGCGAGCCCGCTCAGGCTCGCAGGGCTCTCAGCGGGCCTTCTCAGAGCAGCTTACTAAATCATCAAAAATAACGGAGTTCCGAACGGTTCTGAGAGTTGAAAACGATCGTTGCTCCGATATTTGAAGAGGAAGCGGATGCTCAGACTGCACGCGCCCATCCAGTGAGTGTGGGGCGCGGGGGGATCCAGGCTGTCTGGCTCCAAACCACTCCCTGTGCTCGGGCAACTGCAAGGGATTCTTCCATGGAAGAGCGCCGGCGGCAAGAGCTGAGATCATGAATCTAGAAAGGTAAGCAGGGCTGGAAGATACAAGGTGTGCCACTCTAAACAGAATTTCTAAGTTTCTTTTAGTGTTCTATTTTTGCACACAGCATAGTGGGGGATTGATACGTATAAACATTGCATCTTGGTCATTTTTCCCCCACCCTCCTCTTTGTCTCCTTTCCTAGAGCCCCTGACCGTCTCTACAGAGTCTATCTGCTTGTTTCTTTGGGTGCTTTTTTATTTCGCTCTTTATTTACATTTTGGGTCTCTCATATTGGAGAAAGAGCGCATTAAAATCATGAGAGTGACGCGCCCAGGTTTCTCCTGGGGTTCCTGGGAACAGAATGAGCCTTGGAGTCAGTAGATGCGGTGCACAAACCATCAAGGCAGGCGCTGCGCGGGGACGCTTGCCCCGCTGGGCTGGGATTCTTTCAGCCCATGGGCTGGGGGTGGAAGGAAGGAGCATGCGGAGAAAGCTTGCGGAGCATGCTTCCGAATGAGAGGCTCCTGGGAGCTTCTTGCCGGCTAAATCACGAAGCCAAATGAGGAAGGTGGGTAGTTGAGAGATGGGACCTTTACCGACTCAATGGCTATGATTCGTGTTAACGTCTTTAATATTTTATAAACCGGGCCGGGGATTTAGCTCAGCAGCTTAAACGCCTGCCCTGCAAGCGTGTGGTCCTGAGTTTGATCCCCGATACTATATATATACCATCCTTGTATAATTATCACACGAAAACTTGCTTATAATCCTGGGCCTGCTGTGGGGGACACTAATTCCAAATCACATATCACAGTGAGAGAACTGCAGAAGGAATCATGTAAGGCTCCCAGCTAGGAAGCAGAAAGGCCAGGATTCAAACCAGTGGCTCTTCCAGGCTAGGTGCTAAGGACTATCATAGCAGAGGTCTCTGTGTGAAGCCAATGTTCCTCATTTGTTGCTACAAGGCTATAGGACACTGTCCTGCCAGAAAGCCACCTACCAGTGGGCCTCTGTTTTACCCATGTGAACACCGTAAGGGACACAATTCACCATTTATCATCCTGGCACCAATGATTATTTAAACAATGCAAAATAAGTAAAATATACTGAAAAGTAAACAAGTTAAGATGCAAGTAAACGTGTCTTTGTCCCATGCTTGGCAATTTGTAACAGTCTAAACAGTGACTGTCTTTAGAATTTAGTTCTTCTTTGTCTTCTGTTTGGTGTTGGGGATTGAGCCCAGGATCTGACACATGCTAAGCATGCTCTCAAACATGGGAGGTTTACTTCCAGCCGTGTTTTTTTTTTATTATAAGGAAACAGCCTCTTCTCCCTCTAAGTGTTACCCTAGAACTCACTGCCAATACCTTATTTGACATGTACATTTGGAAACATTTAATTTATATCTATATTTCCCAGTGTGGTGCCTTGCTTATGCTAAACACTAAATAAATGCTTTTGTGTAAATAAATAAGTAAATGTCTGGCTCCTACTAATTGCACCTGGTAATGTACAATAAATGGTTATGTAGAATAAACTCTACATAATTTTTTTTCTCCCATGCCAAGCACAGCACTAGGTGCAATCCAATCTCAAAGACTAATACATTGGCCCACAATATTGTATTCTATAGACCCACCTGTGAATTTTTTTTTGATAGAGACTCTAAGTGCAGGTTGATCTTAATTTACTGTGTATCTCAGGCTGCCCCTGAACTCACAGCAATCCTCCTGAATACTTGAACTCACATTCAGCCTCCTGAATGCTTGGATTACAGGCATGTGCCACTATGCCTGGGTTCACCTGTATTCTTGAAACATATGGATTCCTGAGCCTCATGCCCAAAGATTCTGATATATGTGATCTGGAGTAAAGTCTGTTTATTGGTATTTAAAAAAACCCCAAATGATTCTAATGTGCAAACTGGATTTATAGTCAGTGGAAAAAACAGATTCATTTAAGGCAAACAATGGTGGAGGGATTAAACACCCTGGTTCTAGAGTCCCTGAGTGCAAATACCTCCATCCCCTGCCCCATCCCTAAACTCCAACTCAGGTTACTTGTCTGTCCAGTGGGCACAGGAATAATGGCTGACAGCTCAGATATTGAGAAAAACCAGCATCTGACATACAATAGCCAACCAAGTTTGATCAACTATTATTACCATGACTTTGCTTGAGGGTGAGTAGAGAACACAGTTCTTTCGCCTTATAAAGCAATATATGCAGAGGTTCTGGGGAGTAGGAATTGATTATCCTTGAGGAGGTCATTATATAACCTGATTCACTAGGTATCCTATTAGTTTAGTAGCTGGAAATGGAAATTTGCCCAAATTTTGAATGGTGAGCCTGAAACTTCTAGAAATATAAAATGACATGGGGTAAGGGATAAATCAAAAGAATACATTCTTTCATTGTTTCCACTAAATAGCACTTAAAATATGTGAAAAATTTTATTGAAGTATGAGAAGAATATGTTCTGTAAGCACTTTATTAATTTGGCAAATATTCATCAAGCATACATTAGGTGTCAGGCACCTAATTAGGTGTCAGTTCCAAAGTATACAACCAAGTATAAAATATGACAGTTGCTTTCAAGAAACTTCAATTCTGTGGGGGCAGGCAGAAAACAAATCATTTTATTGCAGTCTGATAAATGTAATGAAAGATACGGTCACAGGGCATGAAGGCAAATCAGAGGAGCCCAACCTGAAGCAAGAAGGTGTGAAAGTCTATCCCAGATACTGTGTCATTCATGGGTCTATCAGAGAAGCAGAACCAAGGCCCCAAATTCATGCAGCTGGGGGAGCTGAGCAAGTAGTCTCTGCACGTTACTGTCCTCATTTGACTCCGGGGCCTGAAATCAGCAAGGCAGGCAATGGCGGAGGAGGTATGTGTGAAGTGGAGGAAGAAAGGACAAGGGAGACCCCATGAGCACAAGAGTGTGCGGAGGTTTCTGTCTCCACTACAGATGCTCATCACGTGGGGCTCCTGCAGGAGGAGCCGGTGTCTTTCCCCACAGAAGTCAACCCACCTGGCTCAGCAGTCAGAAGCTGGAGGGGACAGGAGTGAATGCTGATCTGCTTCGTCTTCTCTATTTCATTTGTGAAGAAATAAAGGAGAAATGAAAAGCCATATGAACTGCAAGTTGACACATTACAAAAACACCACAGGAGAAAGGGACATTCATCTCCTAGTGAGATGGAGATGGCCATACTGCTTGTCACTGGATTGCCCAGCCTGGGGATGGAAACTTTATCTATCTCACCCAAACATCCTCACTGTCTCAAACACATGTGGCTTGTAGAAAGTGCTCAGTACATGCTTACTGAGTCAATTTTCAAGAGCCCCTCTCCCAAACTGTGCTGATAGAGTTGGATATAAGCTGCCACATTTGTGGACTCTACATCTATGGATTCAATCAACCATGACTGGAAAATATTAGAATATATGTGTCTGTACACTAAATCTGCACACATTTTGGTCATTATTTCCCATATAACAGTTACTCATATCACATGCGCATTGTATTAGGCATTATGAGTAATCTAAAATATAAAATATATGGGAAGATATATGTAGATTATGTGCAAATACTGTGCCATTTTGTATAAGGGACTTGAACAGTCACAGGTTTTAGATCTGTTGGGCTCCCAGAACCTGTTCTCCACTAGGTTAGGTTATTTCACCTATGACTTAGGTTATTTCAGTTGACTTAGTGGGGTTGAATGATGTAGGGTTTCTGATCACCACCAGACACAGAGAGGCACCAGAGTTTTTAGATTTATACATTTTAATAAAGAATTTAAAAGCTTGTAGTGGGCCGGAGATTTAGCTCAATGGTATAAGTGCCTGCCTGGCAAGCACGAGGTCAGGAGTTCGATCCCCAGTATCAAAAAACTAAACTAAACTAAATTAAACTAAAAGCTCATAGCATCTTTTAGAAAAGCATCTACAGAGAGACTCAGGTTATCAAGATGGGAAACTTACAGGGTCATCTGCATGATGTTTTTCCAGTTATAAAGAAGCTTCAATTCCTTGCTGTAAGTGAACTTAAAGAATCTCTGGATAGCAAGTTTAATAGCTGTGGATCTTGATCTACTGGCTATTTGCTTTAAAAGTCCGTGGGTTATTTTTGCCAACTCCTGAATCCTACGGTCTTCATCCAAGAGCATTCGTTCAATAGCTGTGACAGCAAAGAGGCCCTTAGCTGGAGCCAGATTGGTCTCAGAGTTCAAGATGATCTTAATCTGAGCAGCCCCATCACAGAGTCCTCCCTGCCATCTCCTTCTCCCACTCCCCCTCCTGATTTCCTTATTTTGATGAAGGGCATCCCATTAAAAGAAAGGTGGAGGTATTCACTGAACATTTACCAAGTACCTCGTATGTGTTGAGCGTTATGCTCAGTAGCATAAACATATATTCATGAAAACACAAACATACACACATTTTGGTCATAATAATAAAAAGTTGGAACTGGTCTGTTTATCAACAGCAAACTGCTTACAAAATAACATTATAGTTGGATGTGATGATGGATGCCTGTAATCCCAGCACCCTGGAAGGCTGAGGCAAAAGATTGCATGTTTGAGCCCAGCCTGGGCAATTTAGTGAGACTTTGTCTCAAAAAAAAAAAAAAAATATATATATATATATATATGGAAGGGCTGGAGATCAGCTCAGTATGAAGGCACTGGGTTCAATCCTCAGTTTTGAAATGAAATAGTACACACATTTTAATACGATGAGGTAGACACAGTCTTTGGCACAGAAAGATATTTATGACATATGAGGAGATGAAAAAAGTTATAAAATAGTGACAATCATTTAAAAAGACAAATATGGCCAGGCGTGGTGGTATATACCTGTAATCTCAACACCTGGGAGGCTGAGGCAGTAGGATTGCCATAGGTTTGAGACCAGCCTGGGCTACATAGTGAGTTCAAATTCAGCCTGAACTACATACGAGACTCTGTCTCAATATATGACAAATATGTAGTAGCCTCTATTCTTTTGAAAAATCTGGGATAATACAATGCTAATATCATTGTATCCAAATAACGGGCCATGAAAAATTTTATTTCTTCATGAAAGAAATAGAGACGATAAAGAGGGCATTTAGAAAAGAAA